>JAFEUB010000352.1:302500-317500 GCA_024529925.1 Ophthalmolycus amberensis
ATATTTTATAAACTTGTGGTTTGTTGTTGTGGACTCAGCTGAGCTTCAGGCTGCTGAATTTAAAGCCTCCAAAACACCTCAAACGTCACTTCAAAATGTCTTTAATGGTAACATTTGTTATGCTGGAGGTCTTTTATTGTGAAAAAACTACCGGTAGATGTTTTTTAGTGTGAAGAAGCTGGAGGTCTTTTATTGTGAAGCAGCAGATAGGCTTTTATTGTGACGGTCATTGTGTATTTAAGGAGGTTTGAGACCTTCTGTAAATGTTCAGGTTGTCTCCTCAGGACCATGTTAAAGGTAGTCTTTCTTATAGAAAGCCTCATGTGGAGCTCTCCCCTCCTCCTAAAGTGGATTTGTTCAAATTGCAAATCATATCCAGTTATCCCGTTTCCACAAATGCTGGGCACATCTTTTCCAGCCCTGCCTCCAGCTTTCCTTCCTCGGGGAGGAAAAGTCTCTCCTGATATGTTGAGGTTTTTATTTCCACAGTGCAGCATGTTGTCGCCTTGCTGGCTCTGTTTCGGGGAGTTTTTCCGTTGATGCTCAGTGTTTTGGTGACCGTGAAGCTCCCAAAAGTTATCTGGTAACTTTCACAGTAAAAGTCTTCTGGTTTTCTGGAATCTAACAAAAGTATGCATTGAAGCAAGATAAGACTTCACAGGAACTATATGTCTTTTACTGTGAAGCAGCTGATATGACTTAACAGTGAGAGAAGCAGCTTTAGGGTCGAGCAGCAGGAAGTCCTCTTACTCTGAAGGGCCTCAAGGGTTTCTTAGCGTGAAGCAGTGGGAGGCTTTTGTTTTAAAACATATGAAAGGCCTTTTACTTTGAAGCAACTTCAGAGCTTGTAAATGAGCTGAATGTGTTTTACTTTGAAGTGGCTGAAGGTCTTTTATTGTGAAAAGGTTAGATGGTTGTTTTTTTAGATATCAATCTCAGCCAAATTGTCATTTAATGTCAACAATATACTTTGATTCTCCTCATTGAGTTCATGTACAATAATAACACAAAAGAAGAACAACCTGCAGAGCTCCGTCATGTTTTCAGTTTGTTGCCTGCAGCCGTAAATGTGGGAACAAATCACCCTTCAAATAAAAAGAGAGCTTCCTGTGGTTCCTCTAGGTAGTTCCTCTAGGTTCCTCTTGGTGTTCTCTAATGTGAGACCACAGGGTTTAGAGGATTGTTTTTACGTGATGATGTTTGTCCCAGAGAAACCACACATGCTTGAGCTTTTGACTTTGTTCCGGCTGTCTTTTATTTTGGACGTTGTGTTTCCTGTTGGGTGACGACAGGAAGTGTGTGACGGGATGTTTGACCCTTCAGAGGTGTTCTGGAAGTGTGTGTGTGTGTGTGTGTGTGTGTGTGTGTGTGTGTGTGTGTGTGTGTGTGTGTGTGTGTGTGTGTGTGTGTGTGTGTGTGTGTGTGTGTGTGTGTGTGTGTGTGTGTGTGTGTGTGTGTGTGTGTGTGTGTGTGTGTGTGTGTGTGTGGTTTAAAACCAGGGTGGGATACTCCTGCTGATAGAAGCTCCAGGTCGTCCTGAACTAAAGAACGATGAACTTCTCTTCTTGTTTATGGAAGACAGAAAAGACTCTGATTGGTCGTTCTTCGTCACATGTCATGCGGTCCCAGAAGTAGAACTATTTTTTGATCTCGGGGCGTAGCGATCCGTGACGTGTGACCGGCCCTTTAAGCAGGTGTGTTTGCTCGGACTGGGCCGTGTGTCGGCTTCTCTTTGGTCCTCTTCGGGGTTCAGAGGTGTTTCCTCAGCCTCGGCCCGGCTGCTCGGTCTCATCAGCATCATCTCGACCACTAAAACAACTCCGTCTTTTCTCGTCCGCATCGTTGACTTTTATCTGTAAAAGCTTTCACATTCCTACGAGTCGGTACGAACCGCCGAGAGCTGCTTCCTCTTGTGTTCCTCTCAGGTGAAGCTCGTTCACAGCTGATCTGAGAACTTTAATCACGTTTAAATCCAGACAACGAGGGAAACATTGTTCTCATTAAGTCCTGAACCTTTCAACAGGGTGGAGGTTGTCCTGTGACTGGTTGAGCTAAAAAATTACAAAAACTAGTAAAAAAAATGCTGATTTCTTCAAATGAATTCAAATCAATAATTAGATGTACGAGAAGAAACACTTGTAGTCTGTAACTATCTTTTTATATGATCCAGTATTTATAATAATAATAATAATACACTTTATTAAAGTAGCACTTTTCAAAACAAGTTACAAATTGTAGATAAAAGTGAATTCAGGCCACAAACTGTTCAATATGCATAACAATATGTTTTTAATGTTTTAGTGATGAAGTCAATAAAATGGTTAATATATAATAATAGACTTTATTAGAGGACGTCTTCACGTTGGTGAATAGTTTAAATATCAGATGAAACCAGCTGATCAGAACATTTTTGGCGCTTCTGCTTGAAAAAATTAAGAAAATAAATATTTAATAATAATTTTTCAGTCAGTCAGTCAGACCGTACGTTGAATTTAAAATGTTTATAAAAATGTCTCCAGACTGTTGTCTGTCTGAGTAAAGGTCAGATTAAGATGCCTCAGAGGAACAACGTGAACCACACGGACCAGCTGACAGCAGACTGAGAGATAAAGCACCGAACACACCAAGAGAACCTCCAGGAACACACCAAGAGAACCTCCAGGAACACAACAAGAGAACCTCCAGGAACACACCAAGAGAACCTCCAGGAACACACCAAGAGAACCTCCAGGAACACAACAAGAGAACCTCCAGGAACACACAAAGAGAACCTCCAGGAACACAACAAGAGAACCTCCAGGAACACAACAAGAGAACCTCCAGGAACACAACAAGAGAACTTCCAGGAACACAACAAGAGAACCTCCAGGAACACAACAAGAGAACCTCCAGGAACACACCAAGAGAACCTCCAGGAACACAACAAGAGAACCTCCAGGAACACAACAAGAGAACCTCCAGGAACACAACAAGAGAACCTCCAGGAACACAACAAGAGAACCTCCAGGAACACAACAAGAGAACCTCCAGGAACACAACAAGAGAACCTCCAGGAACACAACAAGAGAACCTCTCGGATCACACCAAGAGAACCTCCAGGAATACACCAAGAGAACCTCCAGGAACACAACAAGAGAACCTCCAGGAACACACCAAGAGAACCTCCAGGAACACACCAAGAGAACCTCCAGGAACACAACAAGAGAACCTCCAGGAACACACCAAGAGAACCTCCAGGAACACAACAAGAGAACCTCCAGGAACACAACAAGAGAACCTCCAGGAACACAACAAGAGAACCTCCAGGAACACAACAAGAGAACCTCCAGGAACGCAACAAGAGAACCTCCAGGAACGCAACAAGAGAACCTCCAGGAACGCAACAAGAGAACCTCCAGGAACGCAACAAGAGAACCTCCAGGAACGCAACAAGAGAACCTCCAGGAACGCAACAAGAGAACCTCTAGGAACACACCAAGAGAACCTCCAGGAACACACCAAGAGAACCTCTAGGAACACAACAAGAGAACCTCTAGGAACACACCAAGAGAACCTCCAGGAACACTTGTTGAGGAGAAAACTCAAGTGAACAGACTGAGATCGAGGCGTTTAGCTCAATTCAAGCAATTAAACATTTATTTGTGACAGAAGTATTATGTCCAGCAGTTGAACGAGCCCGGACTCTAACAAGGTGTGTCAAAAGTGAAACCTAACAGCGCTTAATACACAGATGAGCATGCGGTGTCATAGGTCCTCCTTTTGGAGCCTATTGGTTGAATACAAAGTAGGAGGCGGATCTGTTTTTAGCTATCAGATAGCCTGGTGGAGCTCTGGGCAACTTCACCCACACTGGCTCACTTCCGGATCCCGCCTTCTCTGGAACGTCAGTGTGTGTGAAATGTTGTTAACACTTTACGGTGTCAAAAAGGGTGCAGTTCTAAGCTATTTCGAAGTCTCTGTGTGAATAGATAAAGAGAACTCTTTTCCTAACTCTAAGATGGCAGTTTCCGCCCTAATCTGGTGGTTTAAGCAAGCGTTACTTTCAGGGCCACTGTATCTGTTTCTATCGTGCGAACAGGCGACGGAATGCCCTGTTCGGAGTTTTTGACGTACTTACAGTGACCTCACAACTCCGCAATATAAGCTTACAAGTATAGCGCATATTATTTAAGATGGAATGAATATATTTTATTTACAAATCCCCCTTTTCACACCTGCTAGGTGTGAACTTCTTAGACTTGTGTGTCGTCGTCTAACTGGGAGGTTGTCAAGGAATGCAACTCTGGTTCTTCTTCCTGGTCCCATGACCCCTCTGAGTCAGAGGCCGGCAGGTCTCCATCCAACAGTGGATAATCACCATGTGGAAGCGGCTGCTGTTCCTTGGAGAGAGCGGTGGTAATAAGACGGCCTATCAAAGTTCGGAGGCAGGGGATGCAACAACAGCCACAGGTGATGAGTATAGCTATGAAAACCGCGATGGAAACTGCTATGGACATGATGAGGGCCTTCCATTTGCCAAACATGGATTCCATCCAATCAGAGAAAGGATTACCTATGCCTGATGCGTCATGCAGTTCTTCCGAGAGGGTGCGCAGACTATTTAAAGCCTGAGTGACCGAACCGTCTGGGGCAGTGTTGTTCGGAATGATGGTACAACACATGTCTCCAAACATTGAGCAAACACCCCCCTTTTCAGCTAACAACATGTCTAAAGCCATTCTATTCTGCGTAGCCATAAGAGAGGTCGGCGCGAGTTGTTCGGCTAAACCTGCAACGGCGTCCCTAGTGAGGTTAACAAGACGCAAGACATTGTAATGGACATAGTTTATGCGGTCCACGTTTTTGTTGGGAGTGATCGGAAAGAAGGCTGCGATTATGGGGATGTTTTCAAAGCCTGCTGCGACTTGATCTGCTAGTTTGTATTCGTCTGGAACGCCTCGTGGGATGCCTATTAAGTCTATATAGGTGGGGCCCCCAGTGAGCTCGAAGGAACCTAAGGCAACTTCTCGCTTGATGATGTGTCGCCTTCTGTGTTTGGTGAGAGCAGTGGCTAGCCCGTCCGCTCGTGCTAATCTACGACCTATTAGGGTAAGGGGCATTCCGAGTCTGACCATTGCACAAGTGCCGATGGTTTTGCTAGCTTCTATTCTAGGTACCAAGCGCAGGTCTCCGCAGTAGTAGAATAAACCTGCTCTGGCCCAGGGCCCAATGTCTAAGCCATTACGGGTCTCATTACACCAATCAGGGGAAATTTTGCCCACATTCAGCTGTGGTCTGACTGCTGTGAAATTAAAACACATGTACCTGTTAGCCTGACCTCTAATGGCGGAAAATTGGCCCAATTTAGTTTCATTTACGATAGGTGGAAATATCGCGGCAAGTGTGGTACAATTTGTGGGCGTAGCTTGTCGTGTGAGACCTATCATACAGGCATAGCCCTGAGGATCAGTTTGCGGGTAGAGAGGGGCTGGTTCGGTGAACATGGCAGGTCGGGCGGAGGCACAGGCCACGCACCCTGTCATATTTTGTCTGTTAGCATTATCAGTGATCCAATTTAACCAAACATTATCATTGCCATAACCTGTGGACCTTTGCAAGACCTGAAGGGGAGTCATTTCAGTATAATCTTGAGAAAACACTACGGGACTGGGGCCAGATGGGGATGCCAATGCTAGGGCAGACGTGGGCTGAGTGTGTTCGTTCTCTACCTGGGGGAATATGTTGATCTGGATACCGACTAAGGGATCTTTGTGTGCGATGTCGACGCCTAAGACGAACCATGCCCTGGTTCTACCGTTAGAACTTGCTGTGATGTTGTTTATCGAGAGGGTAAGAGGGTTAGTTGTGGCACTAAAGTCTCTCTGTAGGCTAATTTTGCTCCACCACCTATACTCTGGGCCAGTTCTCATACCCTTGGGGACCCATGCTCCGGTGTACTTAGTTACAAAAACCCAGTCGCTGCACCACATAGTTAGTCGGGCCTTGTCAGAACTCTCGCAATGTTTCTCTAAGTGTTCGGGTGTTCTACAAAGATAAACATTATAGCCCCGCCAACCCCTTGGATTGCCCCTACAGGTTACAACGTCGCACAAATCAAACGTGAATGCACTGGTAGAACCCGCCGTGTAATTCAGAATGAGTTTGGCACCACATGCTGTGTTATGGACCAATGTTGGGGTGTTGCGTCTTGTTCGGTTGTGAGTCAGATTCGGGGATGGACAGGGAAAAGGGGCGGGTGAATTAGAAGTCTGATTCGGGAAAGGGGCAGTAGAATTAGATGGGTGCTGGTGTGTCTGATACTTGGTTTCTAGTCCCCACATCAGTAAGACAACAAATATGCCCATACCCACCCCCACCCCAATCTGAGTTTTCCTCCCACATCCCACCCCTTTCCAGGTGAAGCGCTGCCTATCTAGGTCGGCGGGGTTTGCATAAGGGTCCCCTAGACAGCGTCTAAGTTCCCGATGCATTTTCCAAATCAGTGCGAATTTCTCCCAGTGTTCTGGTTGGTACCGGTGCTGGGACACAGTGTGTCAGGTGGTGTCAAGGGGCGCCTGATTTGCCCTTGACCTGAACCGAGTGTGAAGTAACCTCCTTCACCTCGTACGGCCCAGTCCACCTGGGGTCAGTCCACTAGCGCTTGTGAACCTTGACCCTGACCCAATCACCTACTTGTATCTGCTTTCCAGCTGCCGCTGCTTCAGGTACTGCTCGAGTCCTCTCGATCTGTTTGAAGAGAGCTTCAGTAAGAGAAGTTAGGGCACTCATATAGTCAGACATTTCAATCTGCTGTACATCCAAAGGTGGCATATGACCTCCATCTCTGGGTGGACCTGGCATCGACCGGCCAGTCATGATCTCGTGTGGGGAGAGATGTGTTTCTCCCCCTTTTCCGGACCTCATGGCCATAAGGGCCAGAGGCAGGGCTTCAAGCCATGTTAATTTGGAGCCCGCGCAAACTTTGGCAATTTTGGCCTTAAGGGTCTGATTCGCTCGTTCCACCAGGCCCTGAGATTGCGGGTGATAGACTGACCCGAATCGGTGTGTGATTCCCAGAAATTGCTCTACCTGTGCGAGCATGGTGTTGCTAAAGTGTGATCCGTTATCGGAGCGGATGCATCTCGGTGCTCCGTAACGGGAAATCAGTTCTGTCTGCAGCCACTTTACAACTGTCTGCGCGTCTTCTCTCTTGGTGGGAATTGCTTCTACCCATCTTGAAAATCTATCTACCATTACCAAGATGTACCTCTTTCCCTGCATTCTATTCTTTAAGTGTCATATCTGTATAATCTATGCTAATGTATTGGAAACAGGCTGAGGGCACGGGATAAGATCCCATCGGTGTCTTGAATGGTTTTCTTGGGTTGTGATTGCCACAAATTTGACATTCATCGCAGAAGAGGAAAGATATCGCTTCCATGTGCGGATGCCACCATAGTTGTTTTAAATTGTCCAATGTCCGTTTCTTTTTTCTTTTTTTTTTGATGATCTTTGATGTGTTCGATGGTGAGCTCAGGTGTGCCGGATGTTGGCTTCATAACCATTTGGCGAGGTGTGTAGCCTCCAGTTTTCTTTGCTGCTTTGTCTGCCGCGTCATTACCGGCGCTGATTCGTGATTTGATTGTGTCATGTCCTTTGCATTTCATGATGGCCACCCCCTTTTTCTGGAAGAGTACAGCATTGAGTAGGCTGTCTCTTTCGGAAACATCAAGGTGGAACGGTAGGGAGTAGTCTGGGGACATGAGTGCGATGGACGTGGTCCAGGGGAGTTTTGTATGGGAAAAGCTGAGTGATTTTTGGTTTGAGAATGTTGAACCAATATTGGATGGCAGGGGTTCGGTGGCCATTTTGAAGACAGCGTAGCCAGTAAACCTCTTCGTCTGTGGGGGACACCGTCTCTGTAACGGGAGCAAGGGAGAGAATGCGTACTGGCATGGACAACGTACTAGTTGGTGGGTTGGACGAGACATGGACACCGTCTTGGTTCATCCAGATGCTCAGATTGAGGCGAGTCATCAGATCGCGTCCTAGCAGGTTGACTGGGCAGTTTGGAGCAGAGAGAAAGCTGTGATTGTCCTCTTCCTCTCTGTGTTTGCTGCGGTGCTGACCTGCAGTCTCTTGCGAAGTGTCCTGGTTTCCCACAGTTGTAGCAGAAATAGGATGCTTCTCTGTCTCCAGGCGCTCCTCTTCTTCTGGCTCCTCCTCTGGGTGCCGGGCCATGGGACCGAAGGTGCATGGCATGTCGGGGGAGAGGAACTGTAGGTAGTGCTGGATACAGGCCAGTTGAGGGCGGGGGAGGGGCCGAGGCCAGAGATGCCTGGCCCGGTTCCTGTGCAGTCTTTTCTGGACCTACCGGGGCTTGAGTGGTAGGGGTGACGTCAAGGGGGTTGATGTTGAGTGAGGTGATGTCGAGTGACAGTTGGGGCCTGGTTTTTTCTTTTCCGGTTGGCATGTCCACCTGCATCCGATCTGTCATGGCCATTCCTAGTGCCATCATTGCCACTCGCTGTTCCTCTTCTCTGTGTTTGCGGGCTTGCTTCAGTGTGTTTGTCGTTTGATTTGTCTCTGCAGTCTGTGCTTGAGCCACTCGTTTTGTCAAATCGTTGGTGAAAAGCCGGAGGTTGTTGACTGATGAAGGTAGTGGACTGGTCGCCTTCCACCACCCCTCCTCTTTCCATCGTTTCATGCAGTTATCCCAATGAATCTTGTCTCTTTTCCATGCAGTCTTGCCTGCTGTGTCTGTGAGTGCTTTCTTCAATTTTGCACGCAGTTCTCCTGAATAGCCTCCAGATGGAGCCACAGCTCCAGCCATGTCTTCTTGTGTTCTTCTTTTTTTTTTTTTTTTCAATTCAATTCAAATTTTTTTTAAATTTTTTTTTTTCCGAATTTCAAATTTCAAATATTATTATTTTTTTTTTTTTTTCAAATTTCAAATTTCAATTTTTTTTTTCAAATTTCAAATTTCAAATTATTTTTTCAAATTTCAAATTTCAATTTTTTTTTTCAAATTTCAAATTTTTTGGATGCAGTACTCTCGAATGTCCACCAGTTGGAGCCAACGCTCTTGTCAAATGTTCTTCTTGCAGTTCCTGAAGTGCCAACAGAGGGAGCCAAAGCTCCTGTCAAATTTTCTGCCTGCAGTACCTGAACTGCCAACAGAGGGAGCCAAAGCTCCTGTCAAATTTTCTTCTTGCAGTACCTGAACTGCCACCAGATGGAGCCAAAGCTGTGCTCCTGAAGAGCCACCAGAGGGAGCCAAAGCTTCTGGCAAATTTTCCGGTGCCCTACAACCTTGAACGAGACTCGAACTGTGCCTGGCTACTATCCCTCACCCTCCCTACAGCTGCAGCTGATCCTTATCTAAATTCTATTCTATGCTTCACTCCCTATTTCAGTCTGTGTGCCTGTCTGTCTGCCTGCTCTGTTTTCGCTTTAACAAATTTTGCGAGCCCTAACCAACCCAACTCCCAATAAATCTGTAATATCTCTAACCCTGTAAGTAAAACTGACACATATATTAGCGCAAATCTGAGCCGCTCTATCTTGTCCTAAGCTGTCTTTATTCTAGCCTCTAATGTTTGTGTTTCTGTGTTGGGTGCAAGGCTTATGTCTCATGCGTGTGCGTTGCTCCACTAACCGTCAATCACTGGCAAGCACACGAACCTCGGAACCACTTCAACCCCAATTCTCAGCTGTCTCTAACACATGTACTGTCTCTACACATGTACGCTTCACACAATCACTCAATCAATCATACCAAATAGAACCCACACACTGCCGGTACTGCAACACGCACAAATCACTTATGGATCTGTTTTTATAGCGTTTGCACGAACCGGTCCCCTAAGGAAGTGGGCGTCTCCCAGAAATCTTTAATCCACACTCAATCTCCCACACACTGCCGTGATTCCACAAATAATCGCACACAGACCTCGTCAGGAAAGATCTATTGAACTTATTGTTTACAGTGTACGCCTTGTGAGAACACGATTCCGAAGAAAGTAGAGATATATTGTGCTACAATTGAATCGATGTCTCCCAGAGTTCATCTATGCTGCACTTAAACCCATACACTGCCACTACAGAAATACTCGTTCATCAAATAGTGAACGCTTTTCACGAAGCTGGTCCCTAAGGAAATGGCGTTTTGCAGTCTTCACTCACACTTCTTTCACATCAGCGTATTTCAACAACAATTTCTATATACGTGATCCAAACATCAGCTTGCTACGTCACATAAATCAACAATGTGGCCCGGGATTCAGTCTTTTCAGACCGTCATTGGTCAGCGAACCGAAGCTTTCGCCACGGCTGTGTGACTTTCCGAACAGTTATCAAAACTTACGCGGTGAACACATTGTCAGCCCATGCAATTTCACAACCTTCAGTTTCTGTCAGATCCACACACACACATGTACATTCTATGCTAAAAAGAAAAGAAAAAGAAACCCACACTGCGGTCACAATAATCCTGTCACAATGCTACGTATCTTTATCTTTAGCAATTTAGTCAATGCAATTCATACTCACAGCTCAGTACTTCTGGCCAATACAATTTAGTTACTAAAGACAATCTGCAGATTTCAATTAAATTGGCTCTGCTCACCTTTTATTTCAGCGCGCTTTGACCAGTTTCCCGAGATGTGCACAGAATGGCTCCGGTCGGCAACCGGCCTCCCAGCCTCTCGGGACAACGCCTTTTTTCTTTCTGTTGAGCAGAAGAAAAATCTGTCACTGGATGAGAAACTCCTTATCAAATCGTTTAAACCATCCTCGTGCTACCATGTTGAGCAGAAGAAAACTCAAGTGAACAGACTGAGATCGAGGCGTTTAGCTCAATTCAAGCAATTAAACATTTATTTGTGACAGAAGTATTATGTCCAGCAGTTGAACGAGCCCGGACTCTAACAAGGTGTGTCAAAGTGAAACCTAAAAGCGCTTAATACACAGATGCGCATGCGGTGTCATAGGTCCTCCTTTTGGAGCCTATTGGTTGAATACAAAGTAGGAGGCGGATCTGTTTTTAGCTATCAGACAGCCTGGTGGAGCTCTGGGCAACTTCACCCACACTGGCTCACTTCCGGATCCCGCCTTCTCTGGAACGTCAGTGTGTGTGAAATGTTGTTAACACTTTACGGTGTCAAAAAGGGTGCAGTTCTAAGCTATTTCGAAGTCTCTGTGTGAATAGATAAAGAGAACTCTTTTCCTAACTCTAAGATGGCAGTTTCCGCCCTAATCTGGTGGTTTAAGCAAGCGTTACTTTCAGGGCCACTGTATCTGTTTCTATCGTGCGAACAGGCGACGGAATGCCCTGTTCGGAGTTTTTGACCTACTTACAGTGACCTCACAACTCCGCAATATAAGCTTACAAGTATAGAGCATATTATTTAAGATGGAATGAATATATTTTATTTACACACACCACGAGAACCTCCAGGAACACAACAAGAGAACCTCCAGGAACACACCAAGAGAACCTCCAGGAACACAACAAGAGAACCACCAGGAACACAACAAGAGAACCTCCAGGAACACAACAAGAGAACCTCCAGGAACACAACAAGAGAACCTCCAGGAACACAACAAGAGAACCTCCAGGAACGCAACAAGAGAACCTCCAGGAACGTCACAAACCAAGATGGCGTCGGTTAAAAACAACCGAGATAACAACGGCCCAAAAAACAACAGCTGTGACGGAAGAAAGCTAAGAAAGGCAGAAGTCGAGGCTGCAGAAGGACCTCAAACGTCTCTTAAAGAAGAGACGACACGTCCTCCATCCAGTCTGAGGTCTCGGGGGCCTCGGGGGTCCTCAGCAGCATCTGCAGCCTGAATGAAAGGACCTCCCCCCCCCCCCCCACACACACACACACATACACTCTGTTGACTCTGAAGGACAAAAGAAGAAGTGTGGTCACACACTCTCCTCTCACTCAGAGGCTCTGGTTGGATTCTGGATTCACGCTTGTTGCAGACCGGTTAGTCTCATGCCCCCCCCCCCCCCCCCCCCCTAAGCTGAAGACCTGGGGTCCCTGGGGTCTGGGGTCCCTACAATATGTTACTTAAAAGCCTTGACTTTTAACGCAGAACATTTCCATTCAGATCGGATTTAAAGCACAGCGTTGAGTCTGGCGCAGCCTGAAGCAGTGAGGGTGAAGGTGGGTTTCAGTGACTGGTCCAGGGTCTGTTTCTAGACCCTGACCCACCGAGGACTAACTCAGGCTTATCATCTCCTGCTGGTTAAACCTAAACTACATTTGAGCCAAGCAGCCGCGAAACAGGACCCCGCCCGTCTATACACGGTGCCGGGACAAGGACCCCAGTCAGCTGGGACAGGAAACAGACCCCCCCCCCACCTACCCCCCCGCCCAGCCACACTTCCTCTGATGGGGGAAAGTGGCTGCTGGTTCCTCCTCCTCATCGAAGCTGCTGCTTTGTGGGTTCAATTAGGAGGGGGGGGGGGGGGGGCGCTTATTTAGCTTCTTGGTGATTCCCTGCAAAAACACAACCCCCCCCCCCCCCACCACCACCTTCTGCTGCACAATCACCCCCAAAGAAACAGAAACAGAGACAGAAAGTAAGAGTTCATGACGGAGCTTCTTCTCTCCAACACGTCTCATCGTTCAGTTATATAGTTATATATTTATTATATATCATTTATATATTATTTATATATTATTTATATATTTATTATGTATTATTTATATATTATTTATATATTTATTATATATTTATTATATATTATCATTCTAGTAAACTGAAGACGTTTAGGGACGTCTCTGGACAGACTAAACTAAACGTTAAATACAAAATAAAATGATTCAGAAGAACAAAGATGTGTTTATAGATATACCATAAATATAACAATTATGAATATAATAATATATGATAACGAGCAGGTTAAAATAAATCAGAGTATTCCATAAGTATACTGTTGAATACTCTGAGTATACGTATACTCAGCAGGGTTCCTGTTTGTGTTTCAGTTATCTGGACTTCCTGTTTCTTGTCTCACACAAAAGCTTCATCACAGCCTGAGAAGGAAACTACAAAATAAAAGACTAGAGCAGAAAACTTCAAGACATTTGAGTCAATCAGGTCGTTTTATTTTGAAATCAGACCGACTGAAATGATTGAATCGGTCCAGTGACGTCACCGGAGTCATCTTAGTTTTTAACGGTAATATAATATATGTTGATATTTAAAACTTTATTCAAACAAATCTCACGTGATTCAAGTGTTCTACAGAAGATGAAGAGAAATGAATAGAATGTGAATAAATCCTCAGAGAACAGGCGTCATTCCTCCACAGGCTCACATCAATCATATTCTCTTCATTTCATTCCTCATGAATTCCTTCAATAGGTCGGCCTCACGCCGGGGGGGGGGGGGGGCTCTTTGTTGGTGAAGAATGGGGGGGGGGGGGGGGCTCTTTGTTGGTGAAGAATGGGGGGGGGGGGGGGGGCTCTTTGTTGGTGAAGAATGGGGGGGGGGGGGTCGCCCGTGGAGGAGGTCCTGTTGGTCGGCAGATGGCCGATAGAACGAGAGGACAACAAGTGGACGGCAGACTTTCTCCTTCTGAGCGGCAAGACACAAAACAAGATAGGAGAGAGGAGAGAGGAGAGAGGAGAGAAGGGAGGACAGAGGAGGGAGGGGGAGGACAGGGGAGAGGACGGAGGAGAGAGGAGAGAAGGGAGGACAGAGGAGGGAGGGAGAGGAGAGAGGAGAGAAGGGAGGACAGAGGAGGGAGGAGGAGGACAGGGGAGAGGACGGAGGAGAGAGGAGAGAAGGGAGGACAGAGGAGGGAGGGGGAGGACAGGGGAGAGGACGGAGGAGAGAGGAGAGAAGGGAGGACAGAGGAGGGAGGGGGAGGACAGGGGAGAGGAGGGAGGAGAGAGGAGAGAAGGGAGGACAGAGGAGGGAGGGGGAGGACAGGGGAGAGGAGAGAGGAGAGAAGGGAGGACAGAGGAGGGAGGAGCAGGACAGGGGAGAGGACGGAGGAGAGAGGAGAGAAGGGAGGACAGAGGAGGGAGGGGGAGGACAGGGGAGAGGAGGGAGGAGAGAGGAGAGAAGGGAGGACAGAGGAGGGAGGGGGAGGACAGGGGAGAGGAGAGAAGGGAGGACAGAGGAGGGAGGAGGAGGACAGGGTAGAGGACGGAGGAGAGAGGAGAGAAGGGAGGACAGAGGAGGGAGGGGGAGGACAGGGGAGAGGAGGGAGGAGAGAGGAGAGAAGGGAGGACAGAGGAGGGAGGGGGAGGACAGGGGAGAGGAGGGAGGAGAGAGGAGAGAGAGGGAGGAGGACAGAGGAGAGAAGGGAGGACAGAGGAGGGAGGGGGAGGACAGGGGAGAGGAGGGAGGAGAGAGGAGAGAAGGGAGGACAGAGGAGGGAGGGGGAGGACAGGGGAGAGGAGGAGAGAGGAGAGAAGGGAGGACAGAGGAGGGAGGAGGAGGACAGGGGAGAGGACGGAGGAGAGAGGAGAGAAGGGAGGACAGAGGAGGGA
This sequence comes from Ophthalmolycus amberensis, assembly GCA_024529925.1. Taxonomy (NCBI): domain Eukaryota; kingdom Metazoa; phylum Chordata; class Actinopteri; order Perciformes; family Zoarcidae; genus Ophthalmolycus; species Ophthalmolycus amberensis. The sequence continues at coordinate 316,999 of JAFEUB010000352.1, forward strand.
GGGGGAGGACAGGGGAGAGGAGGGAGGAGAGAAGGGAGGACAGAGGAGGGAGGAGGAGGACAGGGGAGAGGACGGAGGAGAGAGGAGAGAAGGGAGGACAGAGGAGGGAGGGGGAGGACAGGGGAGAGGAGGGAGGAGAGAGGAGAGAAGGGAGGACAGAGGAGGGAGGAGGAGGACAGGGGAGAGGACGGGAGGAGAGAGGAGAGAAGGGAGGACAGAGGAGGGAGGGGGAGGACAGGGGAGAGAGGACAGAGAGAGGAGAGAGTGGCTGGAGAGAGGAGGGAGGGGGAGGACAGAGGAGGGAGGAGGAGGACAGGGGAGAGGACGGAGGAGAGAGGAGAGAGTGGCTGGAGAGAGGAGGGAGGGGGAGGATTCTCATTCTTTCATTCTTCTCCTCCTCCTGCTCCTCTTTGTTTCTCCTTCTTCTTCTCCTTCTGATTCTCCTCTTTCTGTTTCTCCTACTTCTTCTCTGCCCTCCAGCTGTCGAGTTCCCCTCCCTCAG
>JAFEUB010000352.1:322500-357431 GCA_024529925.1 Ophthalmolycus amberensis
ATATTGTGATATATATCCTCATCGAGGTATGAAACGACTTGTATATAAAGGGATTGAGGATTTGGGCCCAATACACAGATAGTAGAAGTAATGTGGGGTAAAATCTGGTCCTGGTGGTAGAGTTAGAAGTATTCTTGGTAGTAGTACATGATGCAAAAGGAATGGAAATAGTTCTGTCAGCAGTTCACGTCTCCGTCTGTCCTCCTTCAGGCTGCGATGGGAAACACAGACAGTCACAGCGGCTTCGTCTCTCCTGCCAAGTCCTCCTGCTCGCTCAGGTTCTCATCCAGGAGGGAGGAGGTGCCGTCGGCTCGCAGCTGGTGGAGGAGCAGCCAGGGTAGCGGCAGGAGCCGGGGGAGGAGCTACCTGAACCAGCGTGCCGCCGACCCACCGTACACCTCCTGGCACTATGAGCCCAGAGCCACCAGAGGAGGAGCCGGATCTCCTCAGAGGTTCATCAGAGGGAACCAGTTTGGCTTCGTGGAGGGCGGCGGCGAGCGGACGTCCGTGGAGAGTGGCGGTGGCAGCCCGAAGGTGCTGCTCGGCAAAGACGGCAGCATGAGGGTGGAGTTCACCAACGCCAGAGGAGTCTGCAAGGAGCCAAAGGGGCTCCTCCCCGCCGCCGCCACCGCAGTCACCGAACCCTCCCTCCGCACCAGTAAAGGCAGCTCGCTCAGCTCCGACGGCTCCTGGTACGACTCGCCGTGGGGCACCGGCGGCGAGCTGGTCGACAACGTGTTTGTGTGCGGGCAGAGTGCGGCGAACAGGTTCACAGAGGAGACCGCCAACAACACCACCACCACCACCACTACTACCGTCTTCTCGGCCCATGTGGACGTCTCACCTGGATCCGACACCAGCGACTTCGCCATCGCCGCCGCCGCCGGTTACAACACCTGCTCCTCCTCCGGGCGAACAGAGGACAGCGGCATCGGAGACTCGGTGATCCTGCCGGCCGACCTGAGAGACTTCAGCCCGGCGTCGCCGTCCTCCTCCTCGCTGGACAGCGTTTACCACAACGCGCTGCCCGCCTTCCCCACCACCACGCCGGACGCCACGCTGCAGCGGACCACCACCACTGCCTCCTCCGATGATGTCATCCAGGAAGAGGAGGGGTCAGGAGGAGGCGTGGAGCAGCGTTACTCCTCCGTCACGCTTCCCTGTCGCAGGGCCGAGAACAGCCGCAAAGACTTCCTGAAGAGCCGAATCCGCCGGCTCAGCGACTGGACCGGAAGTCTGAGCAGGAAGAAGAGGAGGATCCAGGTGAGTTACATGATCATCACGTGATCGATACGTTTAATCATGATGAGGTTTATGCATCAATAAAATATAATACTTTTTATAATGAAGCGATTATTTTTAATTTTGGATATAATTGTCCTCCACAGAGTTTATGGTAGTAGTACATACTAGTAGTACTAATAGTAGTGGTACGAGTTTATGGTAGTACTACATGAAGTCATAAATATCCAGGTAGTTTAACTTGAAGGATTTGAGAACTTTAAGGGTTCTTTATTTTACTGTAGTTTTATTTCAATTAAACATATTAACACCTAATTATCTTTAATGAGTAAAATTCAGCTCTTTAAAAACGACTACAGCAGAGAAACAAGTTCAGAGAAACTAACTGTATAAACAAGGTGATGATCTATTTTTTGACATAATAAACGTTATATTATTCATATTATGTTTGATATTATTAATAATAATAATATGTGTTATTGTATTATTAACATTAAACAAACAATAAATAAAAGAGTTGATGTTTCCTCCTCAGGAGCCGAACGGCAGCGACACCACCGATGTCTCCGTTGACCGGCCGGACTGCAGCACCTTGTGGTCCTCCAACCCTCTCGACACCCTGAACCTGAACCAGAACCAGTTCACACCAGCCCACTGTGGCTCCTCCAGGAGCCTGAACCAGAACCAGAGCAGCGACGTCCAGCGGCAGAACATCTACGAAAGCTTCATGCAGGAGCTAAAGACGGGCTGCAGCAGCACAGCTGAGAGGACGGAGGAGGAGGAGGAGGTGGAGGAAGGAGACGAGGAGGTGGGAGGAGGCGAGCAGCTGGACGTCCTGTGTGAGGAGGAGCAGGGCGCGGTGCGACGGGCCGGCTGGCTCTCCTTCAAAGCTCTGATCACCGTCAGTAAAGACAGGAAGCTGGAGCTGGTGGCTCGACGCAGGTGGAGAAGCTACTGGGTCACTCTGAGAGGTACGGGAGATACGGGAGGTACTGGAGGTACTGGTATGGAGGTACTGGTACGGGAGGTACTGGAGGTACGGGAAGTACTGGTACGGGAGGTATGGAGGTACTGGAGGTACAAGAGATACGGGAGGTACAGGAGGTACGAGAGGTACGGGAGGTACGGCAGGTACGAGAGGTACGGGAGGTACGAGATATACTGGGAGCTACGGGAGGTACGGGAGGTACGGGAGGTACGAGAGGTACGAGAGGTACGGCAGGTACAGGAGGTACGGGAGGTACGGGAGATACTGGGAGGTACGAGAGGTACAGGAGGTATGGAGGTACTGGAGGTACTGGTACGGAGGTACTGGTACGGGAGGTACTGGAGGTACGGGAAGTACTGGTACGGGAGGTATGGAGGTACTGGTACGGGAGGTATGGAGGTACTGGAGGTACTGGTACGGAGGTACTGGTATGGGAGGTACTGGAGGTACGGGAGATACTGGGAGGTACGAGAGGTACGGGAGATACGGGAGGTACGAGAGGTACGGGAGATACTGGGAGGTACGGGAGATACTGGGAGGTACGGGAGATACTGGGAGGTACGAGAGGTACGGGAGATACGGGAGATACTGGGAGGTACGGGAGATACTGGGAGGTACGAGAGGTACGGGAGGTACGGGAGATACTGGGAGGTACGGGAGGTACGGGAGGTACGGGAGGTACGAGAGATACGAGAGGTACGGGAGGTACGGGAGGTACTGGGAGATACTGGGAGGTACGAGAGATACTGGGAGGTACGGGAGGTACGAGAGGTACGGGAGGTACGAGAGGTACGGCAGGTACTGGAGGTACGAGTGGTACGGGAGATACTGGGAGGTACGAGAGGTACGGGAGATACGGGTGGTACGGGAGATACTGGGAGGTACAGGAGGTACGGGATATACTGGGAGGTACGGGAGGTATGGGAGGTACGAGAGGTACGGGAGGTACGGGAGGTACGAGAGATACTGGGAGGTACGGGAGGTACGAGAGGTACGGCAGGTACTGGGAGGTACGGGAGGTACTGGGAGGTACGGGAGGTACGAGAGGTACTGGAGGTACGGGAGGAACTGGAGGTACGAGAGGTACGAGAGGTACTGGAAGGTAAGGCAGGTACTGGAGGTACGGGAGATACTGGGAGGTACGGGAGGTATGACATATTGATGTTATTTAGTTGCTCTAGTAAAGCGGATCATATAATATTCATATTAGTATCGTGGAGCTGCGTTTCTACCAGTTAAAGGAGACACACAGGAACTGGGATATAACCAGTGAGGTGACGATGGACGATGCTTCTGTCTCCTCAGGTTGCTCGCTGCTGTTTTACGAGACGTACGGGAGGATCGTGGGCGGAGAGCCGGAGCTTTCTCCTCGCTACGCTCTGATGGCCGACGACGGCATCGTGCAGGCCGTCCCCGAGCATCAGAAGAGAGAGAACGTCTTCTGTCTCAGCAACAGACACGGAGACGTCTACCTGCTCCAGGTGAGACACACCTGTGTCTTTGTTGGTGTGAATCTCAGGCATCCTTGAAGGCACCGTCAGAACATCGCACAAACAAACCAGAATCTCTAGTTTAGTCTCGTGAAGAGGAGGGGTAAGAAGAGCAGGAAGGGGAAGAGGAGGAGGAGGACAGCTGGTAGAAACGTCAGACAGAACTACAGAACTGAACTGAACTGTCTTTGTCCGTCCGTCCGTCCGTCCCCCCCTCCAGGCCACCAACCAGACCGACCTGGAGAACTGGGTGACAGCGATCCACTCAGCGAGCGCCTCCCTGCTGGCGAGGCGTCAAGGTAAGGAGGACACGCTGCGCCTCCTTCGCTGCCGGAGCCGCTCGCTGCTGCACCACATCGACGTGGACGGGAAGATGAAGAAGATGGCGGAGCTGCAGCTGTCCGTCATCAGGGAGACGAAGAGCAGGAGGGCCGTGGAGAGCCAGGTCAGTGGCTGGGATAAATAATAATACATGTATATATATTTATTATAAATAATAATACATGTATATATATTTATTATGAATAATAATACATGTATATATAGTTATTATAAATAATAATACATGTATATATAGTTATTATAAATAATAATACATGTATATATAGTTATTATAAATAATAATACATGTATATATGACCCTGTTTTGTTCTGCGGTTCAGATCCAGCAGTGGGAGCAGAACCTGGAGAAACTGAACCTGGATCTGTTCCGGCTGCGCTGCTATCTGTCCAGCCTGCAGGGCGGCGAGCTGCCGAACCCCAAGAGCCTCCTGGCCGTGGCCAGCCGGCCCTCCAAGTGCATGCTGGGACGCCTGGGGGTGTTCTCCGTGTCCTCCTTCCACGCTCTGGTAAGACCGACGCCTCCACCAGCAGACAGCAGCACCTCCATCCTCTTGTCTCCAGACTCATGTTGGACGTGTGTCGTGTCCTCATGATGATAAATAATAACATTTATAGACTCATATTGGACGTGTGCTGTGTCCTCAGGTGTGCAGCAGAGACGAGGAGACGCTGAGGCGGCGCTGCAGGACTCTGAGGGGGGGGCTGCCGTCCTCTCTGAGGTCTCTGGATGGACTGAAGAGACACTGCAAGGACGCCAGAGACTCCACGACCCAGGTAGTAACACGGCCAACCACTGTGGTCACTTTCTGGGTTTGTTTTGGTTTTTTAAATATGAGCTCCGTCCTTCATTTATTCAGGTTATTTCATCTGTTCTGCTGCAGTGGTTTGTTTGTGTCTCCAGTTTGTTGTTGATTTAAAAATGTAACCGTGGTGTTTTCACCTCTAAGAGACATTTAGTTTCGGCCGCCCGTACGCTGATGACTGAATCATTTCTACGGAGATACGATGAGACTGGCGTGACGTTGGCGCGTGACGTTGGCGCGTGACGTTGGCGCGTGACGTTGGCGCGCGGCGATATGTTGGCGCGTTGATACATCTTTCAAAACTTTCAAAAAATGGCAAAATGTTAGGACTCAAACGTTTGAGAGTAATGTCATGCTCTAAATGCTGCCAGCTGATTGGTCACTCTAAACAGCTGCTGGTTGAAATCTTGCAGTTTAACGGTTTCCTTCCAGCTGTTTCTGCTCCAGCTATAAAAAAGAAAAGGCGTCTTTAAAATGGGCTGAAGTTCCCATCATGCTCGGCTCCTGAGGGGCCCCCTCTTGATAAACAGCGGAGCTATTTTCGGGGCTGAAACCAGAGGAGGATAGAAATGTCTGGTTTATTTTGGCTTCGTGTTTTGACGGACGGATGCTGTAACACGTGAACACGTGTCCTCTGTTGACACTCTGAGTGAACTCAGCTCACGTTACTGTGGGAAGAATCTTTGGTCCACATTAGACGGGAAAGTACGAGGAAAACCGACCAATCAGAGAGCTCAGTGAGCTCAGTAGAACGTCACCAGTTGGAGAATATCTCTGCTTTTTCTTAAAATGAAAAACCCAATTTTTGTACAAACCTGAGAGGTAGCTTTTACTATTTTATCTCGTATTTTTGGCTGATTTGGTTTCCTGATTAATAAGTGAAATAAAACACTCAACATAAATAAGTAACTCTAGTAACTCTTAGTGTACAGAGATACACCGTCTGGCTAACTGTGACTCTCAACAGGCAGCTACGACCTGGAATGTGAGCTAACTTAGCACTAAAGCTAACGTGTTAGCACGTTGTTGCGTTACGTTGTTGTTTTACGTTGTTGCGTTACGTTGTTGCGTTACGTTGTTGCGTTACGTTGTTGCGTTACCTTGTTGCGTTACCTTGTTGCGTTACCTTGTTGCGTTACCTTGTTGCGTTATATTGTGTTGTTGCGTTTTATTGTGTTGTTACTTTACGTTGTTTCTTGTTGTTGCGTTACATTGTTGCGTTTTATTGTGTTGTTACTTTACGTTGTATCTTGTTGTTGCGTTACATTGTTGCGTTACATTGTGTTGTTACTTTACGTTGTTTCTTGTTGTTGCGTTGGGACGACCTTGATGAGAGAGTGCAGTCGCTTTGCTGCTTGCTCTTGCCTCTGCTTGCCTCTGCTTGCATTTTCTTGCATTTTCTTGCTTCAATTTGCCAGATATATCACATATATCTTGCCAGATATATCACATATATCACTCTTCAACGTTTGAGTGAAGACAAATCCAGAAAGTCGTCGAGCTATTTGGATTGTTGGCTAATGCTAACTAGCAGCTAAGTTAAAGCTAAGTAGCAGCAAGATGCCTCCCTTCTCCACAGATGACTACTACAAACTCCTACAGAAGATTGCAGTCTTGGAAACAAAAATCTACCGACTAGAAGTAAACGTGGAAGTAAATGGACTGTGTGGGAATGATACCACTCTACCATGGACTCAAAACACTGGACAAATGCAAGCTAAGACACAGCTAACTAGCATAACCAGGCCTACCAAGAAACAGGAGGAGAGAGCAGATAATGAATCTTATGCGACTGACTGGCCTGCACTAGCACACGGGCAGAACTCCTCCTCAACCCCTGCACCCAGATGGACAAAGCCAAGCACAGCTAAGAAAAGTAAAACCTGCAAAATACCTCCACAACAACCAAGCCTACAACTTCAAAACAGATTTGCTCCATTGTCGCAGGATCCTAAATCTCCATCTGATGACCTGGATAAGCAGCTATCTCCTCAAAGCAGGGTAAGAACTGAGAGTAAATGTGAGAAAAGGCCGCAGGCAAAGCTAGTGACTGGGCCTGAGACTCTGATTGTTGGTGACTATGCTGTAAAAGATGTCAGAAAACTGTGCAGCAAGAACACCAAAATACTCTGCTTTCCGAAAGATATGGTCTCTGACATGAGAGACAAATTCCTGGACATCGTGGCTGACTATCCCACAGCGAAAAACATCATCGTGCATACAGGAAGCTGTGATATTGTGAAACAACAGTCTGAAGTTCTGAAGCGAGACTTTATTGATCTGTTAAACACAGTCAGCTCTGTCAAGGCTGAGGTGTTTATCAGTGGCCCTCTTCCACCAGTCAGAGGAGGAGATGAAGGATTCAGCAGGCTGTTTGCACTGAACAGATGGCTGTCAACTGCATGTGCTGACCATTCAGTACATTTTATCAACAATTTCTACCTTTTCTGGGAGCGCAGACATCTTTTTGCAGCGCATGGAATTTGCCTGAACAAGTCAGGGGTAAAACTGTTTACCTCTAACCTGTTTTTCTCCCTGCGTCACTCGTCTGTCCCTACTGCCAAGGACAAGATACAAGAGGAGTCTAAACAAGAGATAACCACACAGCATCGCCATGGAGACCTTACGGGAAGGATGCCCCCGCCTAACGACAGCCAAAAGGAGAAGTCTCCAACCTCATCATCAGGGACCGCCTTCGCCTCCGATCTCCCACTTTCCCCACTCTTCCTAGACGCGGAGTCTTTACCTCCCTCCCCAGCCAGTTTGGGTCCATACTTTGGATCGCAATCCTCTCTCACACTCTCCCCATCCTCCCCCCACCTGGAGTTCACTGACAACATGAAAAAGCTGGTCATTGCTGGAACCAAACACACACCTCTTCACACTCCCCGACGGCTCTACAACCGTCCTCTGTCTCCCCTACCTGATGGAGGAAATAATTGATATCTTCTGGGTCCAGGCTACAGGGCTAATGACACCAATGACTCTCTCCAGGAAAAGTCGGGGCCCTGTATGCAGCTAGCCGCTTCAATTCCTGTCTTGCAAGTTTATAGAAAAAGAAAGGTGAGGCTGCGAAGAAACAATAGTAAACATGCAAACTTATCAAACTTAGCATACATGGAGTTGCTGTTTTATTTAATGATTCTCTTCAATGCAAGCAGATGCCCTTTGGTCATTTTAGTTCTTTTGAATATGTGGCTCTGAATTCCACTCAAGCTTTATTCCTAAACATTTACAGACCGCCTAAATACTGTGCAACCTTCTTTGATGAGTTTACTGAACTGCTGTCTGTAATCTGTATTGATTTTGACTGTGTTGTTATTGTTGGTGACTTTAATATCCATGTTGATAATCCCCAGGACAGAGAGTCTATAGAACTATGTGGTGTCCTTGATAACTATGATCTGACTCAGCATGTGACAGGACCCACCCACAACAGGGGGCACACTCTGGACCTAATCATCACCAAAGGTGTAAACATTTCCAAGGTTGCTGTGACTGATGTTGCACTCTCTGATCATTTCTGTGTTTTCTTTGAGAGTGCAATCTCCTTGCACACAAATGTCCAAACCAAGGTTGTGACAAAGCGTTACATCTCTGAAAACACCAGTGAACTATTTATTCAGAAGTTCTCCTCCACACCAGCCCTCTCTTGCCTCTCAGTCAATGAGCTTGTAGATGGCTTCAATTTTAAAGTTAAAAATATTATTGATGCCATTGCACCCACTAAAGTGAAGGTTGTCTCGGGTAAGCAAAGATCTCCTTGGAGAAATGCTACGCTGGTCAAAATAGAGAAACGAGAGTGTCGGAAAGCTGAGCGCAGGTGGCGAAAAACTAATCTCCAGGTTCACTGTGACATCTATAAAGAGAGACTTCGCAATTATAATTTGGAACTTAGAAATGCAAGGCAGTCATTCTTCTCTGACATCATAACCAAAAACAAGAACAATACACGCGCCTTATTTGCTACCGTCGACAGGCTAACAAACCCTCCAGTGTCGGTAGCTGCTGAACTCCAATCCACCTGGGCATGCAATCAATTTGCCTCCTTTTTTACTGACAAAATTCAGAAAATTAGACAAGCAGTCAGTGCCTCCACATCAACCACAGGATATGTGTTGTCCCGATCTAACATCCATTCAAATATCATGACACAATTTCATTCAATCGACCGTAGAAGCCTAGAAGACATCATACAACATCTGAAGTCATCCTCCTGCTGCTTGGATATTCTACCAACACACTTTTTCAAAAATATTTCAAACTGCATGACCACTGATCTTTTACAAATTGTAAACACATCCCTTCTCTCAGGTGTCTTCCCACAAGCCCTAAAAACTGCAGTTATTAAACCACTCCTAAAGAAAGCTAGTTTAGACTCCGCAACAATGAAAAATGATCGGCCAATATCAAACCTCCCATTTTTAAGTAAAATAATTGAAAAAGCGGTTTTCCAACAGCTGACCGACTTCTTGGCCGTAAATAACTCCTTTGATGTTTTCCAGTCAGGCTTTCGACAGCACCACAGCACTGAAACTGCTCTTGTTAAGGTTTTCAACGACATCCACTTAAACATAGACAACGGCAGAAGTTCAGTCTTAGTGTTACTAGATCTCAGTGCTGCATTCGACACGGTCGACCATGCCATACTCCTAGAAAGACTAAAAATCTGGGTGGGACTCTCTGGCACAGCACTTAACTGGTTTGAATCCTACTTGAAGGGCCGAGAATACTTTGTGTCTGTAGCTGATTACACATCAGAGCTGACTAAAATGACATGTGGTGTTCCCCAAGGTTCAATACTGGGGCCTCCTCTGTTCAACATCTACATGCTTCCACTAGCTCAGATTATGGAAAACAACAAAGTGTGTTATCATAAATATGCAGACGACACACAAATCTACATAACTATGTCACCAGGGGACTATAATCCCATACAAGGGCTGGGTAACTGCATTGAACAAATCAACAACTGGATGTGCCAGAATTTTCTTCAATTAAACAAAGATAAAACAGAAGTAATTGTTTTTGGTACCAAGGACGAACAATTGAAAATCACCGCTCAGCTTCAGTCACTGATGTTAAAACCCACAAACCAAGCCAGAAATCTAGGTGTAGTTATGGATTCAGACCTCAACCTGAACAGCCATATCAAGACAATTACAAAATCAGCCTACTATCACCTGAAGAATATATCAAGGATTAGAGGACTTATGTCTCAACAGGATTTGGAAAAACTTGTCCATGCATTTATCTTCAGCAGACTGGACTACTGTAACGGTGTGTTTACAGGTCTCTGTAAAAAATCCGTCAGAAAGCTGCAGCTGATTCAGAACGCTGCAGCTCGAGTCCTCACTAAGACCAGGAGGGTGGATCACATCACTCCAGTTCTGAGGTCTTTGCACTGGCTTCCTGTCCAACAAAGAATTGACTTTATAATCCTGCTGTTGGTTTACAAAGCACTGAATGGTTTGGGACCAAAATACATCTCCGATCTGCTACTACCTTATGAACCATCCCGACCCCTCAGGTCGTCTGGGACCGGTCTACTTTCTGTTCCCAGAGTCAGAACTAAACATGGAGAAGCAGCGTTCAGTTTTTCTGCTCCACATATCTGGAACAAAGTCCCAGAAAGCTGCAGGTCTGCTGAGACCCTCAGCTCATTTAAATCAAGATTGAAGACCTTTCTGTTTGCTGCTGCCTTTAATTGAACCACGTTCAATTAATATATTAATCAATTTCCTGCATTTCTGCATTTTACTACTGCATTTTATTTCTTACTGTTTTTTTCATTGTTTTTGAAATCTCCTTTTCTTTTGCCTTGTGTTTTGATGCTTTTAATGGTTTTATGTGAAGCACTTTGAATTACCTTGTTGTTGAAATGTGCTATACAAATAAACTTGCCTTGCCTTACATTGTTGCGTTACATTGTGTTGTTACTTTACGTTGTTTGTTGTTGTTGCGTTACGTTGTGTTGTTACTTTACGTTGTTTGTTGTTGTTGCGTTACATTGTGTTGTTACTTTACGTTGTTTCTTGTTGTTGCGTTACATTGTTGCGTTACATTGTGTTGTTACTTTACGTTGTTTCTTGTTGTTGCGTTACATTGTTGCGTTACATTGTGTTGTTACTTTACGTTGTTTCTTGTTGTTGCGTTACATTGTTGCGTTACATTGTGTTGTTACTTTACGTTGTTTCTTGTTGTTGCGTTACATTGTGTTGTTACTTTACGTTGTTTCTTGTTGTTGCGTTACATTGTTGCGTTACGTTGTGTTGTTACTTTACGTTGTTTCTTGTTGTTGCGTTACATTGTGTTGTTACTTTACGTTGTTTGTTGTTGTTGTGTTGTTACTTTACGTTGTTTCTTGTTGTTGCGTTACGTTGTGTTGTTACTTTACATCGTCACGTTAATTTTAACTCAAACCATGATCTTTCCTGAACCAAGTAGTTTGGTTCGTTTCACAACGTTAACCAGGGCCCCGTTCCACGTACGTGTCTAACTTAGTTCGCCGGATACTTTTCAGGATAAGATGACGTAGATCAGGCTTTTCAGTTCCACGAAGCAAGTTTGGCAAAATCACCATGGCAACACATCCAAAAGCTTGAACCTGCTCCAGCGCAGGCTCAGTGAAGGTAGCTGGATAAGCTGGTCACTCCCCCGGAAAACATGGCAGCTCCTGTCACATACGGTAGTCTAATGCACTTGCGCATATACTGGGGGTTATACGGGAGTTCATGAAATGCATGTAAAGTGAGACACACGGTGACCTTAAAACCATCTGAGCAAACTAAGAAGCCTCTATTGCATTAATGTGCAGCTCCCTTCCTCAGAGATCCACTGATGAAGGAGGATATTAGTTAGATGAGCGTTTTATAGGGAGAGTTCTTCCACATCGCCAAGATCCGTTATCACATCATGATGACTTCCTATACGAGCGCTGTCCATTCTGCCGACAAGGAATCATTTATTTACAAGACCTTCTCGAGCCATACATTGAACACCACACGCTGCAGCCGAGCACTGACTGTCTCACAGACTGGATGCAGCCTTGAGCTGTTCTGCGAGTGGTACATTTAGTACAGTGTCGGCGATGCGGAGAACATGGGGAAAGCCGCTGCATGCCGTGCTGTTCGTAAAGTTCATTTGGCGCTTAATAAACTTATGGATGTGTTCATTACATTACCATGGCACATATTGTATTGACTACCATTCTGAATTGTGTGTGTGCTTAGTGTTTACTTGCTCTCATGTCCTCTTGATGGCTGGTTGCATACATTGGGTAAAAGCACTCAAAATGATATGACAGTGTTATTAGTACACCAGCACATCATTATTGTAGAAAATGATTAAGGTGGACTCATGATAAGAATAGAGAGAATCACACACTATTTCTTTTCACTGCTTCAATTGATTGAATGTCTGATTATGAATAATACACATACTGATCCGCCCATAAACAGATTCTCACACACACATATTCAAACTAGTTCTATATGGTAATCTACACATACATGTATATACACATAGATAGTAGGCTACATGATACATAAGGGCATACAGTACATATATCCTCATATTAATTCGTATCAATTAGATACTCTTTGGGCTTGTTTTTATCTACTTATTCTGAAAGAGTTGAGATCATTATTGTCGCTATAGATCTCATTCGATGATGCATCATGAAGTCTACTGCCAGCAGCACATTTAAAGACATATCATCTGATTGGTTGGGGTGATGAGGCATTAAAATTAGCTGATACATTTTCCCAACACTGACGCATTGAACGTGTCTGATATTTTGCCGTGCTTCTTGTCTAGCCCTCGCAGCGGTGGCGGTGTTATATTTTGCAGTGATTATGGTCTTGAAATCCTCATATGCGTTCATGATCATCTCCTGCTCGTCAGCGGAGTAAAAAGCGGCTCTTTCTTTGACTTTATTTGACATTGTACTGTTACAAAATCATGGTTTCGGTGATCGACGCTTCCCCCTTTTGACGTAGGACGGGCACACGCAATTATCCTGATCCTGATCGTCTGGTTCAAATTAACGAGACTGTTTGAGAGCGGATTAGCCTTGGAGAAACCGACATAGCCTGACATCAATCATCTCGTTAATTTAGGCTGCTAATAGGACATTTGATCGACTTTGCTGAACCACTTACGTGGAACGGGGCCCAGGTGTCATTGTGTGTTTCTGTGGGATATGAGGCTGATATGAAACATATTTATGAAACATGATTTTGGTTCAGAAACATCAGCACTGAATGTATCCGTGGTTTGCAGGAACGTAAACATGTCTTGTCATGAGGACTCAAACAGGCTGATCTACATCAGTGTCTCAGACTCCTGCCGTTCAAAGCAGCTCTGAGACCTCACAGGTCTGATCGTGGGAGCTGGACCTGGTTTAGGTTTCCGGGCAGTCCCGACCCCCAGAGACAGTCTGGTCTCTGAAGGACATGTGGACTTCATTTAGAGACAAACATCAGTCACGGATTGTTACAGTAAGAAGGTTCTCATTATGTGACTCACCGTTCATTTAATCTGCTGTTCATCAGGACAGAATGAAACTCAATATAAACATGTAGAAATATGTAGAAACACCTTTTTCTTTTTTGATTTTGTCCTGAACAACAAGAACGTGTTCAAATATGCACAAAACAAGGAAAAAAAACAGTAAACAAACAACGACAACAAAAGAAACCAAACAAACTGAGTCGTTTCCTTATAAGGAGTGTTGATGATGTGTTTACTGTCTGTCCGTGGTTTCAGACTCCAGACTGACTCCGCTCTGATTACCGCTCCGACTGCATCAAACCTGTCATTTCAGCTCAGCTCAACCACCTCTTTTTTCCCATGATGCCTTGCGGCTAATTTAGGTTTTGATTCCGAACACAATTTAGCATCAAAGTTTGTTTGTTCTTTTTCCTCGACAGATCGTTTTTAATTCACTTTAAATAAAGACTGTGTGTGTGTGTGTGTGTGTGGTGCGCGTGCGTGCGTGCAGTTACTTCTTTATTTTCAGTTTATTTTCATGGAACATCAACATTTCTAATCGACTGATCTGCTTTAAATATATTTATGACTTATTCTCATTGACTTTAAATCATTGCTGTATTTTCAGAATAAAACGTATTCTCCTGAAGCTACGACTCGTCGTCATGTTGAGACGTTCTTCACATTTAAAGAATGAAGTCCAGATGTTATGAGAGGAGCTCTCCTTACAGAACAACATTTCTACTTCTGTTCATCTGAACGTTTTGTTTATAGTTGATCTGAAACGACACACACAGCAGTAAATCAGAGAGGAGAGAGAGAGGAGAGAGAGGAGGAGGAGGAGGAGGAGGAGGAGGAGGAAAGAGAGGAGAGGAGGAGAGAGAGGAGGGGAGAGAGAGAGGAGGAGAGAGGAGGAGAACAGAGAGGAGAGGAGGAGAGAGAGGAGGAGGAGGAGGAGAGAGAGGAGAGGAGGAGAGAGGAGGAGAACAGAGAGGAGAGGAGGAGCGAGAGGAGGAGGAGGAGGAGGAGGAGAGAGAGGAGAGAGAGAGGAGAGAGAGAGGAGAGGAGGAGAGAGAGAGGAGAGAGAGGAGAGGAGGAGAGAGAGGAGGAGAGAGGAGAGAGAGGAGAACAGAGAGGAGAGGAGGAGGAGGAGGAGGAGGAGGAGAGAGAGGAGAGGAGGAGAGAGAGGAGAGAGAGAGGAGAGGAGGAGAGAGAGAGGAGAGAGAGAGGAGAGGAGGAGAGAGAGGAGAGAGGAGAGGAGGGGAGAGAGAGAGGAGAAAGAGGAGAGGAGGAGAGAGGAGGAGAACAGAGAGGAGAGGAGGAGGAGGAGGAGAGAGAGGAGAGAGAGGAGAGAGAGAGGAGAGGAGGAGAGAGAGAGGAGAGAGAGAGGAGAGGAGGAGAGAGAGGAGGAGAGAGAGGAGAGAGAGGAGAACAGAGAGGAGAGGAGGAGAACAGAGAGGAGAGGAGGAGAGAGAGGAGAGAGAGAGGAGAGAGAGGAGAACAGAGAGGAGAGGAGGAGAGAGAGGAGGAGAACAGAGAGGAGAGGAGGAGGAGGAGGAGGAGGAGAGAGAGGAGAGAGAGAGGAGAGAGAGGAGGAGGAGGAGAGAGGAGAGGAGAGAGAGAGGAGAGAGAGGAGGAGAACAGAGAGGAGAGGAGGAGAGAGAGGAGAGAGAGAGGAGAGGAGGAGAGAGAGGAGAGGAGGAGAGGAGGAGAGGAGGAGAGAGAGGAGAGAGAGAGAGGAGAGAGGAGGAGAACAGAGAGGAGAGGAGGAGAGAGAGGAGAGAGAGGAGGAGAACAGAGAGGAGAGGAGGAGAGAGAGGAGGAGGAGGAGAGAGAGGAGATAGGAGGGGAGAGAGGAGAGAGAGAGGAGAGGAGGAGAGAGGAGAGAGAGAGGAGAGAGGAGGAGAGAGAGGAGAGAGAGGAGGAGAACAGAGAGGAGAGGAGGAGAGAGAGGAGGAGAACAGAGAGGAGAGGAGGAGAGAGAGGAGGAGGAGGAGGAGGAGGAGAGAGAGGAGAGGAGAGGAGAGGAGGAGAGAGAGGAGAGGAGGAGAGAGAGGAGAGAGAGAGGAGAGAGAGGAGAGGAGGAGAGAGAGGAGAGAGAGAGGAGGAGAGAGAGGAGAGAGAGAGGAGGAGAGAGAGGAGGAGAACAGAGAGGAGAGGAGGAGAGAGAGGAGGAGAGAGAGGAGAACAGAGAGGAGAGGAGGAGAGAGAGGAGGAGAGAGAGGAGAGAGAGGAGAGAGAGGGGAGAGGAGGAGAGAGAAGGAGAGAGAGGAGAACAGAGAGGAGAGGAGGAGAGAGAGGTTTAAAATGTATCTTTATTCATTTTTTTAAAGTTCCATTTACAGAGTTTTACTGTTTCTCAGACCAAACTTAATTCACGCAAACAAACAACAAAAACCTAAAAAAAAACACAAACTCATAGGTTCAGAAACAGAGCATTATCTCTGACTGAACACAGAACGTCGTTCAGAGCCCAAATGTTCACAAAGAGTTCAGTTGTCTTTGTCAGACTGTAGAAACCAAACTCCACCCTGAGCCGAGCAGCCAGCAGTCCGGTCAGCATCAAGCTCACGTCCTCTGACCCTATACCCCTCACCCGGTTTTTCCTTGTTTTCCAAATTGCTAGTTTAGCCAGTCCTGAAAGGAAATTCACTAGTGTGTGAACAGATTTCTTTTTGGCAGAGTAGTTTGGACCATAGATAAAAAGACAGAAAGAAAAGTGTTCTCCTAAGCCCTGAAACCACGCCTTCAGGCGGCTGAAGAGTTTCACCAGCCTGGAACACTCAACGAACAGATGGTGGATAGTTTCTGTCTGCGAGCAAAAAGGACAGCTGTCCCCTGAGCCAGGGTCGAGGTGCACCAGATACCTGTTTGTAGCTATGGCCCCATGTACAATCCTCCACTGGAGGTCTCCTGTCCGTTTGTCTGCAGGGGGTTTGTACAGGGACCGCCAACAGCCCCTTGGGGAGGATCCCCTGCCAAAAAACTCGGTCCACCTCGACACCCTCACTCCTGCCAGAGAGCGCAAGTTAGAGACTTTCACACTGACCTGATACGCTGCTTTCCTCCCCAGAGTCTCAAAGTCCCCCAACTGGGGTGTCTTTAGAGACAGCAGGATGTCCTCCTCATCCTCCCACTGTCCCACCGCAGGACAGACAGCCAGGGGTGGGAAGACATACTCACATTCATCGTCCCATTGGTCAGATATTGCACGGTCTCCAACAAATGCTCTGAGGACCTCTGGCAGGGACGCACAGACCTCCTCCACCAGCCCGAGCAGCAGCCTGCTGGACCGGATGTTGATCAGCTCCACAAGTTGAGGGATGGAGGTCTTCATCGGATGGAGGTCTTCATCGGATGGAGGTCTTCATCAGATGACCCAGCTTCACACAGCCGGCCTCTCTCAGTCTGGATCTCAGGCTGCCGGACGTCAGGACCTGGGATGTAATATAGCTGCTTCCAAACAGCGGCTCCTCAAAGAGCCACATTCCTGGTGTCGACACAGCTCTCCGATGGACTGTAAAAACCTGCCACGCCTGTAGGACGGATTGATAGAACGGTGTCAGACCAGTTAGATCCACTGACTGGGGCTGGAGCAGGAACAGGTGTTTGTCGTAACCTAAGCGTCCGGCCCTCCTCAGTAGCATACAGGCAGTATCCGTCCATGGCAGGCCGAAACTGTACAGCAGTCTCTGAGCCGTCTGCAGTCTGAAGGCTGTGATTCGTGATGCGATGTCCACCAGGCCCTGCCCTCCCTCCTGGACCGGCAGGTACAGCACCGCAGATCTCAGCCAGTGAAGCCCTGACCAGAAGAAGTCCACAACTGCCCTCTGGATGTCTTTAATCAGGCCCTGTGGTGGAGGCAGGACTACCAGCCTGTGCCACAGGGTCGAGGCAACCAAGTTATTGACAACTCGGACCCTCCCCCTGTAAGAGAGTTGAGGTAGCAGCCATTTCCATTTAGACAATCTGGTACACACTCTCTCCATAGCACCCTCCCAGTTCTGTTTTTGAAACTCTTCTGTTCCCAAAAACACACCCAAAACCTTCAAGCCCTGCCTTCCCCATCTGATGCTTCCTGGTAGCTTTGGTATTTCTTTATCTGCCCACTGCCCAACCTGCAAAGCTTCACTTTTTCCCCAGTTTACCTTCGCTGAAGATGCCCCCTCAAACAAGGCTAAACTGTCACCTAGGACCTGGACATCCCTCTGGTCTTTGACGAACACATAAACATCATCAGCATATGCTGACACCACCAGCGAGGGCCGCTGACGCAGCCCAGGTAACATTAGTCCTGATAGATGGGATCTCAACCTATTCAGAAGAGGCTCAATGGCAAGGGAATATAGCTGTCCAGAGATAGGACATCCCTGTCTGATGCCTCTCTGGACCTGAACTGGACAGCTCAAACCGCCCCCACCTTCACCAGACAAGCAGCCTCCTTGTACATCAAACCCAACAGTGACACAAACCCTTCCCTAAAACCAAAAGCTCTTAAAGTGGAAAAAAGAAAACTATGATCAACCCTATCAAAAGCCTTCTCCTGGTCTAATGATATAACCCCAACATCAATATTATACAGTTTACAGAGATCCAACAAGTCCCTCATGAGAAAAATGTTATCCATGATGGATCTGTCCGGTACACAGTAAGACTGGTCTCTGTGGATTATAGACTCCAGAAAGTTCTTAAGCCGGTTGGCGAGCACCTTGGAAAGAAGTTTATAGTCTGTGCATAACAACGCCACCGGTCTCCAGTTCTTCAGTAAGGCCAAATCTCCTTTTTTGGGTAACAGTGATAGCACTGCATGCCGACATGTCGTCAGTAACAGGCCTGCCTGTGAACACTCCTGCAGCACCTGCCACAGGTCGGCTCCCAAACACTTCCAGAAATGTTTATAGAAGTCCGCAGGCAGCCCGTCCAGTCCAGGAGCTCTCCCAGCAGCCATCTGACCCACAGCAGCGGTCAGCTCCTCCAGGGAGATGTTGGCATCTAGGACAACTCTGTCCTCGGGGCCCAGCTGAGGAAGGCCCTGAAGCAGCTCGTCAACACTCTCTTTGTGGTTGTCCTCCTTCCTGAAGAGGGCGCTGTAGAAGCTTACAGCATGTTGTCTCATTTCCATCGGGTCAGTTGTCATCTTACCATCAGGAAGGCGGAGACACACCATTTGTTTGGTTCGAGAGACGGACTTCTCCAGATTGAAGAAGTAGGAGGTAGGAGCATCCATGTCCCTAACGCTGGTGAACCTTGACCTGACCAAAGCTCCCTTAGCTCGCTCCTGTAGAAAGGAACCTAGTTGCTGCTTCTTCTGTTGAAGCCTGTGAGTGTCTGTGCTGGTGTGAGTGAATAGACTGTGCTCCAAATCCCTGATTTCATTTTCTAGATCCTCAATGACCCTTTTGACTTTTACCGTGGAGTGACTTGTATATTGTTGAACAAAGACACGTATATGTGTCTTTCCTACATCCCACCACTGACTCAGGGACTCAAAATCGCTCTTCTTTTCTCTCCAGATTCCCCAGAAAGTCTCAAACTTTTCACAGAAGTCACTCTCCTGAAGCAACTTAATGTTAAAGTGCCAGTAAGAGCTGCATTTGGTGGTTGGTGAGGTGTGAACATCTAAAGTGACTAGGTGATGATCGGTGAAGCCTACTGGGTAAATGTGACTGTTCAATAACCGGTTACTAAAACTATGAGATATGTAAACCCTGTCCAGCCTGGCTGCCCTAATGTTCCCATCCAACACCTTCACCCATGTGTACTGTCTAGCCCGGGGATGTTTCACCCTCCATACATCCACCACACCTGACTCTGCAATCACCTGCGATAAGATGGCGGATGACTGTAAATGAGGTTCCTCTCCTGTTCTATCCAATAAGGAGTTTATGGTGCAATTCCAGTCCCCCCCCATCACTACACAGTCGTTGTGATCACACTGCTGCAGGACATCTCTGAGTTTGTGGAAGATGTCTGTTCTGTGTGAGCCCTGGTTTGGAGCATAAATGTTGATAAAAACAAAAATAATGTTTTGTATAGATGCTCTGACCACTAAAGCCCTGCCTGTCACTATCTCTGTGGAGGAGATGATGTTAACATCCAGCCCAGGTGAGAACAGAACAGCTACGCCTGCAGACAGGTTGGTCCCATGAGACAGGACATACTGGCCCTTCCACCACAAACCCCAGTCTACCTCATTGTGTGGGTCGCTGTGCGTTTCCTGCAGGAAGACGATGTCTAATTGTTTCTGTGTGATCATGTCTGCAGTGACCGCCCTCTTCTGTCGGTCCCTCCCACCATTAATATTTAAAGAGCCAACCCTCACCTTGTGCATTGAAAAATCTCTTTTATGCCCGTCCCTCCCACCATTGATGTTTAAAGACCCTAAATTGAAGCTCTGCATGGAAATGTCAGAGGATGGAAGGAGGTAAGACAAGATAAGAAGTAAGCAGTGGAAAGTGGAAAACCCCGTGTGACACATGATCATGTTAAACTGTCTTAGTTTGAACCCTTTTACTTTTCCTCACTTTCCTCAGGGTTGTGACGTGTTTCTTCAGGCGGAAGCGCTTTTTCCCATCTAAAAGGTCCAAACCCACCTTTCTCTGCACCACCCCCACAGATCGGATGAACTTCTCAATGTCAGGGAAATAATCACTCACTTTAGCAGATCTATTGAAAGTTACATCCAAAAACGAGTTTATTTCCTCAAGTGAATACAGATCCGTGCTTTTAATGCACGTTTCAGAATTCGATGCAACATCTGATTCACTCTCATAGTCCATGTCCTCTCCTTCACAAGACAGCTGGCTGTTGGACACAGACCCTACACTCTGTGCGTCATCTAAGGCTGCGGTGAGATCTCCACCTGCAGAACCTGTAGCTGCCTCTTCACAGACTTATACAGACTGTGGTGGTGCTTCGGTACCTGATGTAGTGAGGTTCTGCGCCACCACAGAAGCCTGCTGGTTGTAAGACTGGCCCTGATCCTCCTTATCGACATTATTTTCATCAGCAGAAGACGAAGAAACGCCAGCCACACCAGCGGGTCCCGGCGCAGCTGGTGCAGGAGCGGTCGGTACCGCCGCAGGCGGAGGCTCCGCGGCCGGTGCCGGAGCGGTCGCCGCCGGAGCAGCCGGAGGCTCCGCCTCCGCGCCTCCCCGCTGCTTGTGCCGACACGCGAAGCGTTTGTGTCCTACATCTCCACACTCAAAACATTTGATCTGTCCCGAGCTCGCGTACACCATGTATGAACCCTCCCCGTGTTTAACCCTGAAGGACACCTCCAGTGTTTGTGTCGGTGACTCCAGGAACATGAAGACCTGCCGCCTAAGAGACGGCGCGTGCTTCAGCTTGGGATCCTTACACCCCAAACTGACTGTTCTAAATCCGCTGGCAAACTTTCCAAACCTGCGCAGCTCATTCCCTAACAGCTTGTCCGGTATGAACGGCGGAACACCGGACACGGTGATCCGCGAAGAGGGCACCGAGAGCGGAGAGACCTGCACGAAGCTGTCCCTGATAACCACGCCGCTCTCTATCAGCTTGTGGACATAAGCCTCGCTCGCCACGAACACAACCACAGCTTTATTCATCCGAGACGCGAAGGAAAGTTTGTCATGTCACCTGTTCTCCCACAGCCAGCAGCACCTCCTCTACTGACACGCTGCTGTCCGGTGGAACTACCCGGACTCCATGCCGGATTGACGGGCGCGGCGTCTCGGAGGACGCTATCCTCCCGAACAACGCCAAACAACACCACTAACCACACGTTCTACCGATAAATACACCGCTTAGTATCTTACCTGATCATGTGCAGAGACAGAGGAACAAATCCCAAAGCAGTGAAACCGCTCACACGTCCACCACTCACACGCAACCGGAAACGGAAACAGAGAGGAGAGAGGAGGAGAGAGGAGAGAGAGGAGGAGAGAGAGAGGAGGAGAGAGAGGAGAGAGAGGAGGAGAACAGAGAGGAGAGAGGAGAGAGAGAGGAGGAGAGAGAGGAGAGGAGGAGAGAGAGGAGGAGAGAGAGAGGAGGAGAGAGAGGAGAGAGAGGAGGAGAGAGAGGAGAGGAGGAGAGAGAGGAGAGAGAGGAGAGAGAGGAGAACAGAGAGGAGAGGAGGAGAGAGAGGAGGAGAGAGAGGAGGAGAGAGAGGAGAGAGAGGAGAGAGAGGAGAGAGGAGAGGAGGAGGAGAGAGAGGAGAGAGAGGAGGAGAGAGAGGAGAGAGAGGAGAGAGGAGAGGAGGAGGAGAGAGAGGAGAGAGAGGAGGAGAGAGAGGAGAGGAGGAGAGAGAGGAGGAGAGAGAGAGGAGGAGAGAGAGGAGAGAGAGGAGGAGAGAGAGGAGAGGAGGAGAGAGAGGAGAGAGAGAGGAGGAGAGAGAGGAGAGAGAGGAGAACAGAGAGGAGAGGAGAGAGAGGAGGAGAGAGAGGAGAGAGAGGAGGAGAGAGAGGAGAGAGAGGAGAGAGGAGAGGAGGAGGAGAGAGAGGAGAGATTTTGATTTTTGAAAAGCACTTTATTCACATTTATCAATTTTTACAGTTAAAGCGCTAATGCATTAAAATCACTGATTGCTCCGTTTAAAAAAAAACCCACATAACCCATCAAGTAAACACCTGCGCAAACACCAACTTATCTTTTACAATGGAACAAACAATATTTTTAAAACACCAACATCGTTTAAAAGCGTCTAAATCTCCAATGTGTGTGTAAAACCTGAACTCTAGCCAGAGTCTGGCCCTGATATTACATAGCCAGACTGCCCCGGCCTCCTGCCCCTCCCCGGTCTCCACTCTGGCCTTTCTACTCAAATAAATGGCCATTTTGGCTTCCCCCGAAAGATAGTTCAGTAGCTGCCACTTTTCCTTTTCTGCTTTCTTATAGGCAGCTCCCATGATAAAAACCCTTTCAGTAAAAACCATGTTAAAAAGACTAAAAACCGATGTTAAAAGAGAGAAGAAGCTCGCGAGCCTCTTACACTCAGTAAAAACATGGTAGATAGTCTCCCGGAGACCGCAGAAGGGGCAACCGCAGTGGCGGCTGGTCAATAGAGGGCCATGGGGCATGGCCCCACCATGAGCCACACAAAAAAAAAAAAAAAAAAAAAAAGAAATTATAATAATCATAAATTATACAAATTGTCAATATTTGTGTTTTTGAACTGTGGAATGTACCCAGTAATGTGTGTAAAATATGATATCTGCGCAAAATATATGCTTTTCCTGCTCGTCCTCTCCGCCTGTGTGCTCTCTGCTCGTGCTCTCAGCCTGTGTGCTCTCTGCTCGTGCTCTCTGCCTGTGTGCGCGACACCTCTGAGAACGCGCAGCTTGGGGGGCTTGATCGTTTTGGCCCAAAAGAGACGGGTCTATGAAGCAGTTTAGCCAATTGCTGATTCAAGATATAAATGAGTGACATACAATTTAGCCAATCAGCGCCCTCAAATAGATTCAGCTTGGGGCTAGAACGATCAAGCTCCCCTCGCTGCGCGTTCTCGTCAGGAGAAGTCTCTACGCGCGAGCGCCAGCGCGAGCACTCCTCCTCCAAGACCCGTTTGAGAGGAGAACTTTGGCGGAGATTCTGCAGCCAAAGAGCTGATATCAGATCAGCCTGACCTCACAATCAGACAGCAGACTACATGCGAAGCTTCACTAGCTGTACACCAGACAGGTTTGGCTAGCTGGATGACGTCATGCTAATCATTTATTTAGCTTTTTAAAACAACGGGGACAGCACGGACAGTTACGGGAGTGAGGAGGTAAGGAAACATGAGAACACCAGGACACACATGGAGAACTCTGTCAAGCTACATATTCGGCAAAGTGAACATCTTTTCTTCTACATAGCCTCAGTCTCATCTGCTTAACTTGGTCATGGAGGCATCAACATGTAATAGAGATGTTAAATTAACAGTGAAAACTCATCATAGCTTAATTTAACATCAGTATTCATAATTACACTTCATGTTTACTTCTCCTGATCTTTACCTCCTATAACAAGGTCCATAGGGGCATCTCAATAAATAAACATGTTATATTATATTATATAAGTGTTATTTACTGATTGTTTTCGTGTTGGAATACATGTTAAATATTTAACTGCCAAGTAATAATGAGTGTTTGATACTTACATTTTTTTTGCATTAAATCATACTGGGATGTTTGCTGAAATTGATAAGATGGCCCTACCTAGAACATTTTCCACCAGCCGCCACTGGGCAACCGCTCAAAACAGTGGGATTAAGAACCGAAATAAAAGAGTTGGAGGCGACAGCACCGTGTAAAATCCTCCACTGGAGGTCGGCAGTCCGTTTCTTCAGGGGAGGCTTGTATAAAATCCTCCACTGTGGGCCAGGCCCGCCTTGTCCCAGTCTGCCTGACCACACAGTGGGGCGCCGGTTGCACAGTCCAGACCTGTTTGTGCTCTTGACACAATTAAAATACAGCGTCTTCTTGTCTGCCTTGTGCAATGTCAGAGTCTCCGGGCACGTCGTAGCGAGCAGGGGGCCGGTGAGTTCCCCTAGCCCCGGGCTCAGGGAGATATCAGGGAACGGGTCTGCAGGGTCCGGCTCAACTCCTCGGCTGTAGTCCATGAGGAGGCTCCTCTCCTTCCAGTTCAGCCTCTGCCTCCACAGCTCCAGGAGCCTCCTCGCCACCCGGACAGACTGCAGACCCAGTAGAGAGCCCAGGGCCGGGGCATCGCTCAGCGTCGGCCCCACTGCATCCACCAGCTGCTGCAGGCACAGGGCTCGTGACCTCAGCAGCGCCCCCGTCAGGCCAGGGGTGACGCTGCTGCTGATGTCCAGCTTGGCCCTGTGAATCAAAGGTTCTCTCAGCAACCAGTACAGAGAGTTAGACTGTGGGCACCTCTTCCGAGTAAAAAGGGCCCAAGACTTAAAAA
The DNA here is from genome assembly GCA_024529925.1 of Ophthalmolycus amberensis. NCBI lineage: Eukaryota > Metazoa > Chordata > Actinopteri > Perciformes > Zoarcidae > Ophthalmolycus > Ophthalmolycus amberensis. The sequence goes on from JAFEUB010000352.1 coordinate 346,749, forward strand.
CACCCTGATAAAACGGAGGCAACCCACTTAACTTTAAAATACTGGAATCAATTAAAAACAGAGCAGTATGCAGCCCCAGGTTATTTGCACGCCTGAGGATACAGCTGGCCACATCTCGCCACACTAAACCTTCCGGACTTGTGAGGTATTTCTGTAAAAACTGGAGTCTAAAAGTGGCCGTCCGGCTGGCTAGGTGGACGAGGCCCTGTCCCCCCTCCTCTCTGGCTAAAAACAGCACCTCCTGTGGCACCCAGTGTAGACCCTCCCAAAAAAAATCCACCATTTTCCTCTGTATGTCGGCTAAAAAACCTGAGGGAGGGTCTAGGCAGGTTAGTCGGTGCCACAGTTGGGATGCTATGAGATTATTTAACACCAGTACCCTACCTTTAAAAGACATCCGAGGGAGCAGCCACTTCCACCTGGAAAGTTTCCCCTCAATCTTTTCTGTGACGCCCTCCCAGTTCTTCTGGACTATGTTCTCTTGCCCAAGATGTATCCCCAGGTATTTAAAACCGTCCTTCCTCCACACAAGGCTCTGGGGGAGAACTGGGAGGCCGCCACGCCATTCACCGACAGCGAGGGCCTCGCTCTTCCTCCAGTTCACCCTCGCTGCCGATGTCCTGCTAAAAACCCCCACAATGTTCGTTAAAAGGTCTGCATCCCTCTGGTCCTTAATAAAAACAACAATATCATCAGCATACGCAGATAAAATCATGTTCTTACTAAAACCAGGTAAAACCAGCCCCTGCAAGCTAGAGCGTATCTTGATGAGGAGGGGCTCCAGGGAGAGTGCATAGAGCATCCCGGACAGGGCACAACCCTGCCGGACCCCTCTACCCACTCTAAAAGGAGCACACAGACTGCCGTTTATCTTCAGCACACTCTCAACCTCACTGTACAACACCTTGATCTTAGCTATGAAGCCAGCGCTGAACCCAAACTTCCCCATAACTGTCCAGAGGAAGCTGTGTTCAACGCGGTCAAAAGCCTTTTCCTGATCTAGAGAAATCAGACCAGTGTCGATACCCAAAGAGCTGGAGACCTCCAAAACGTCCCGAATGAGGTAGACATTGTCTACCATGGACCTGCCGGGCACACAGTAGGTCTGGTCCCGATGGATGACCTGCTCCATAGCTTCCCTCAGCCTGGAGGCAAAGAGCTTGGACAGGAGCTTGTAATCCACACACAGTAGAGACACAGGACGCCAGTTTCCGATGTCCTGCAGGTTCCCCTTTTTCGGCAGCAGCGTTATTACCGCTCTCCGGCAGGACATCGGCATGGAACCAGAGGCCAGACTCTCATTAAAAACGTCCAGTATGTCGCTGGCAAACACGTCCCAGTACGTTTTAAAAAACTCTACGGAGAGGCCATCGATGCCGGGAGCACGCCGCCCCTGCATCCCCTGCAAGGCGGCACTGAGCTCCGGCAAGCTTATGGGCCTGTCAAGCTCCCTGTTTGTCCCCTCAGAGACCTGAGGTAGCCCCCCACAGAACTCCTCTATGAGGGGTTCCTCCTCCCTGTACTCACTTGTATACAGGGAGGAGTAAAAGCCCACAGCTCGCCTCCGAATCTGGCTTGGTTCCACAACCGGCTGTCCCGTGTCTGCCAACAGTGAGTGGATCACCCTCCCCTGCCCACTCTTCCTCTCCAGGCCGAAGAAGAAGCCAGAGGGAGTATCCATCTCCGTGATGCTCTGGAATCGGGACCTGACCAGTGCACCCTGAACTTTAACGTCCAACAGGTCGGCCAAAGCCATCTTTTTTCCTTTGAGGACTTCAATATGTCCTCGATCTCCTGTGGACTCGCTTAAACTTTCTAGGTCCACTATATCAGTCTCCAGGTCCTTCATAGATCGGGTGAGGTCTCGGGTAACGTTGAAAGTGTGCTGCTGGCAAAGGAGCCTAATCTCAACCTTACCACGGTCCCACCACTGCCTAAGACTGTTAAAATCATTCTTCCTCAGCCTAAAAACACCCCAGAAATAGCTAAGGGCCTCCCTAAAATTCTTATCAAAGGTTAAAACTGAATTAAAATGCCAATACGCACTTCTGGGTAACACATTCCTAATAAACACATTACATAAAAGCAAAGAATGGTCAGTAAAACTGGCAGGAACAATACTGCACATTTTAAAAATATTAAAATGATGCTTAAAAACATAAAAACGGTCTAACCTGGCTGAGGAGATCCTACCCTCTCTAAAATGGGACCATGTGTACTGTCGGCAGTCAGGGTGCATCCTCCTCCACACGTCCACCAGGCCATGAGAGTGGACCAGCTGCCTCAGGACATGCTGGGAAGCTGGATGTGGCTCTGTGTGGTTACGGTCTTTAAGTTCGTCCACCGTACAGTTAAAATCCCCACCCAAGAATAAAAAATCCTCCGAGGCACAGCCACTTAAAACATCATTAACTTTTTGTAAAAACAGCTTCCTCTCTGCACCGGTTGCCGGAGCATACACATTGATAAAAACCACTGTAAAAAGGTCGAACCGTGCTTTAACTAAAAACAACCTCCCCTCGATGATGTGTTTGACCTCCAGTGAATTCGGGGTAAAAGACCTGGAGAAGAGGAAGCCCACTCCTGCACTGAGGTTGGTGTTGTGACTCAGGAGGACTTCCCCTTCCCACTCCCTCCTCCATTCGGCCTCGTTGGTGCTGTCGCTGTGAGTCTCCTGTAGGAAGAGAACATCTATACGTTTCATTTTACTAAATTCATAGATAGATGTCCTCTTCCTCACATCCCTGGCTCCATTAACATTTAAACTCCCAACTCTAAAAGTGCTCATTGTGAGTAAGAAATTTAAAACAGAAATAAAAACCAATAAATTAATTAAAACACACATTGGAGCTTTCGCCATCCTCTCTGTTCATTGCCCTTCTAACTTTGGGCACAAGCTTCCTCAACCTCCACCCCTCCTTGTCCGTGAGGCCAGACTCCTCCCTCCGGCTCATATGATGCCTGGCCGAGGTGTGAAACAGACTTAAATCTGGAAAAAAATCTCCCACCTGCACTCCCTTCCTGCCCTTCGTTCTTTGCAGGAAGGTCTTAATTTTTTCTGCAGTATATAGCCGCTGCTGCTGGCTGCCACTGAGGCTGACCGCCATCACATCACTGCTGTCTGACAGTTCCCCATCGCTGCCGCTGCCCTCCGACTGCCTCGGCCCCAGCACCGCCCGCTGGTCCCCCCCCACTTTACTGGCCTTCGCCTCGCTGCCTCCACCCCGCGCCTTTTGCTTCCTTCTTGAGGCAGCTTTTTGCTCCCCTGCTTCCTCCTCCTCCATCTCAGCCTCCTCCACCTGCTCCGCCCACCCGCCTACGCCTTCCTCTCCTGCTTCAGCTCCTCCATCACCCTGCTCCGCCACTTCTACGGGCCCCTCACCAGCACCACCTCCACCAGCTTCCTTCCTTTTTCTCCCGTCCCCCCCCCTCCCACCTTACCCAAAGTCTCCTCCCTACTGCCCTGGACACCCTCACCATCACCCACACCACTCACACCATCACCCTCACCACTCACACCATCACCCCCCCTCCTCACACTCACACCATCACCCTCACCACTCACACCATCACCCTCACCACTCACACCATCACCCCCCCTCCTCACACTCACACCATCACCCACACCACTCACACCATCACCCACACTATCCACACTCATACTCACCCCCTGTGGGTCAGGCACAGCAGCACCAACGCCGCGCCGCTGCCCAGAACGGCCCGCCGCCGCATCCCCAACCGGAGACGCGGCAACCGCAGACACGGCCACCGCGTCCCCAGCCGGAGACGCGGCAACCGTAGACACGGCCACCGCGTCCCCCGCCGGCAACGCGGCAACCGTAGACACGGCCACCGCGTCCCCAGCCGGAGACGCGGCAACCGTAGACACGGCAACCGTAGACACGGCCACCGCGTCCCCAGCCGGAGACGCGGCAACCGTAGGCACGGCCGCCGCCGCGTCCCAAGCCACGGGCGACCGCGGGGCAGCGACGGACGGCCCCGCCCCACCCGGGCCAGGCCGAGCGGGGTCCCCGCGCCTCGGACAGGCCCTCACGGTGTGTCCCTCCTCACCGCATCCGAAACACTTCATCGCCGACGAGGTCGCAAAAATCACGTATTCATAATCATCTACCTTAACATGGAAGCGAAGGTTGAGCTCCTCATTCCGGTTGTTAAGGATCATAAACAGGTGTCTGCGGTGGGACACCACGTGCTTCAGCAACTGAGACTTACACCCAGACAAGATCTTTTTCATCGGGGATACGATCTTCCCGTGTCTGGACAGCTCCCTGCTGAGGAACTCGTCGGTGATGAAGGGAGGGACATTGGAAAGGACAACCCTAGTTGCCGGCTGCACCAGGGTCAACACCTGAACAAACAATCCATTCACCGTGAGGCCTGCCTCCACGACACGGTTCACTTTTTCCACCTGGTCCAGGAAGAGGACCACGGCGCCGTTCATCCGAGCGGCCGACTTGATGCTGCTGTGCCCGACCCTCTCCCCCACAGCCAGCCCCACGTCCTCCACGCTGCACGAGGAGCCGACGGCGATCTTGATGCCGTGCTTCCTCGTGAGGTGGGACAGCGTGTCTCCATTCACCATGGCGTCTGGAGACGCCGACCGGCGAAACACCGGCAGGAGGAAAAAAAAACACCCAAAGGAAACCCAAACTCCCCCAACACAAGCACAACGAACAAAACTAAACTAAAGTGAACACCAACCACTAAACCACTAAACTAAGGGGAAACAATTATTATTATTATTATTAATCGCTCAGCGACTCACTCACACACGCTCACTCCCGAGAGAGAGAGAGAGAGAGAGAGAGAGGAGGAGAGAGAGGAGAGAGGAGAGAGGAGAGGAGGAGGAGAGAGAGGAGAGAGAGGAGGAGAGAGAGGAGAGGAGGAGAGAGAGGAGGAGAGAGAGAGGAGGAGAGAGAGGAGAGAGAGGAGGAGAGAGAGGAGAGGAGGAGAGAGAGGAGAGAGAGGAGGAGAGAGAGGAGAGAGAGGAGGAGAGAGAGGAGAGAGAGGAGAGAGGAGGAGAGAGAGGAGAGGTTTTTGGTTTTTAAAAGTCCCTTTATTTCACTGTTACAGTGAAACCAGAAACACTCTAAAACATCACTTAATAATCAGAAAAACAATTAAATAAAAAAACAAATAACCAAAAATAAAGCACCAAAGAACAAATAAACCATCAATTACAACAATCAATACGTTCAGAAGTTCACCACCAGCTCTCCACCAGCACCCACTGAGCATAAAATGCTCCCAGTAGTCCATCTGTCCCTGAAAGCCTGTAAATCGTCCACTGTCTGATAGTAGGTGTGTTCCACCCTGAGTCGGGCTTTCAACAGTCCCTCCAGAACCTTCACCGGATCCTCACTACCGGCACCCCGCGCCCGATTCTTACGCGTCAGCCAGATGGCCAACTTGGCAGAACCAGATAAAAAATTCACCATTGTGTGGACAGCCTTCTGTTTTGAGCAGTATTTTGGACCGAAGATGAACAACATGAAAGAAAACACCTGTCCAAGACCCTGAAACCATCTTTTTAACCGCTCAAAGAGCCCTGAGAGCCGCGGACACTGAACAAACAAATGTTCCAGGGTCTCAGACTGACCGCAAAACCAACACTCCTCCCCAATTTGTGGATCCAGGTGTGCCCGGTATCTGTTGGTGGCTATAGCTCCATGTACAACCCTCCACTGGAGGTCTGCTGTCCGTTTTTCAACGGGCAGCTTGTACATGCACCTCCAGCTGCCTCTCGGGGAAGAACCTGGGCCAAAGAACTCGGTCCACCTCGACTCTGCCAACCCTGCCAGAGAGCGGAGGTTCACAACCTTTACACAGATTTCATAGATAGCTTTTTTCTCTGCTGCCTGAAACTTGTCCAGGTGAGGGGTTGTGAACGTCAGCAGCTTGTTTCCTCCCCCCTGCCAGTCCCCCACCGCTGGGGCAATGAGCAGAGTGGGGGGGGTGTACTCACTCTCTTCATCCCATTGGTCAGACAGAGTACGGTTTCCTGCAACTGCTCTCAGGCGTTGTGGCAGGGCGGCACAGACCTCCTCCACGATCCTGCTGGTCAACCTGACAGACGTGATGTTAGTGTTCTGCCTGAAGGTGACCATGGATGCTGCGGTTGATGACATCTTCACCAAATGTCCCAGTTTAGTGCAGCCGGCTTCTCTCAGACGCGTTCTCAGGCTGGCAGACTGCAGCGTTTGGGTTCTGATGAAGCTGTTAAAGAACAGAGGTTCCTCCAGCAGCCACACGCCCGGAGTCTCATCCGCTTTACGTGAAATGTTAAAAATCTGCCACGCCTGCAGAACAGAGCTGTAGAACGGCGTCAGCCCGGCCAAGTCCACTTCCTCAGGTTGCAGGAGAAAGAGCTGCTTGTCATAACCCAACCGCCCAGCTCTCCTCAGCAGCAGTCGAGCCGTGCCCATCCAGCTGGGGCCACAGCCATAGAGCAGCCTCTGTGCAGTCCGGAGTCTGAACGAGGCGATCCTGGACTGGATGTCGATGAGACCCTGCCCCCCCTCTGCCACAGGCAGATAGAGAGCTGCTGCACGAACCCAGTGCCGGCCAGACCAGAAGAAGTCCACGACAGACCTCTGTATCTCTACTATGAGGCCTCCAGGTGGCGTCAGAGCGATGAGTCTGTGCCACAGAGTCGAGGCAACCAAGTTATTAGCAACCAGAACTCTTCCCCTATATGACAACTGGGGTAGTAACCATCTCCACCTAGACAACCGAGCACACACCTTCTCCTTAACCCCGTCCCAGTTCTTTTTCTCAAAATCCTCAGAGCCCAAAAACACACCCAGCACCTTTAGACCTTCTTTTCCCCACTGAAGACCTCCAGGCAGATGAGGCACTGTCTGATGTCTCCACTGTCCCACCAATAAGGCTTCAGACTTTTCCCAGTTCACCCGTGCAGATGAAGCCCTCTCATAAAGAGACAAAGTATCCTGTAGACAACGAACATCTCCCTGGTCCCTGATGAAGATGTTTACATCATCAGCATACGCAGACACAGTGAGGGGACTACAAAGACTAGAGGACCCCGGCAGTGACAGCCCACTGAGCCGACTTCTCAGCCTGCACAACAGAGGCTCAAAAGCGAGGCTGTATAGTTGCCCTGAGATAGGACAACCCTGCCTTATCCCTCGCCGTACAGGGATCGGTCGACTCAGGCCAGCTCCCATTTTGACCATGCATTCAGCACCACTGTACAGCAAACCCACCCAAGCCAAAAACCCATCACCAAGCCCGAAAGCCCTGAGTGCAGAAAACAGATACGCGTGACCCACCCTGTCAAAAGCCTTCTCCTGGTCTAGTGAGACAATACCTACATCTACATCGTGACATTTACACACATCAAGCACATCACGGATGAGAAAGATATTGTCCATAACTGTCCTGTCTGGGATACAGTACGTTTGGTCGCTATTTACAACCACTTCCAGGTAGTCTCTTAGTCTGTTGGACAAGGCTCTGGAAAGCACCTTATAGTCTGTGCAAAGCAGGGCCACTGGCCTCCAGTTCTTCAGAAGGGCCAAGTCGCCCTTCTTGGGCAGCAGGGAAAGTACTGCCCGCTGGCACGAAACAGGAAGTGTTCCTGTTTTAAAACATTCCATCAAAACAGAGTGTAAGTCAGAACCGATGATGTTCCAGAATGTCTTAAAGAAGTCCGAGGAGAGGCCGTCGATTCCCGGAGTCTTTCCTGAAGCCATCTGGTTCACTGCAGTTGAAAGCTCCTCCAGCGTCAGCTCTCTATCCAGCGTGGCCCTCTCTGCCGGACTGAGCTGGGGAAGACCCTCCAGGAGCTCCTTACTGCTGTCTATACAGGACGGCTCTTCCCCAAAAAGAGCAGCGTAGAAGCCCACGGCATGGGTCCTCATCTCCCTCTGGTCAGTAGTTATCCTGCCTCCCGGGAGCCTCAGGCAGGTCATCCGCTTCCTCTGCGCCACCGATCTCTCCAGGTTGAAGAAAAACGAACTTGGGGCATCCATGTCCTTCAACTGGAGGAAACGGGACCTGACCAGAGCTCCTTTCACTCTCTCTTGCAGGAATGAGCTCAACTCCAACCTCCTCTCCTTCAGCAGTTGGCCCACACCGGGATCTGGGTCTCTCTGGAAGCCCTCCTCAATGATCTTTATGTTGGCTTCAAGGTCTTTAACAGCAGACTTGATTTTAGCGGTGGCGTTTGAGGTGTACTGCTGGCAGAACACACGGATCTGGGCTTTTCCGACCTCCCACCACTGCTTCAGAGAACTGAAACGAGCTTTTTCAGTTTTCCACTGCTGCCAGAGAACCCCGAAGCTCTGACAAAAAGTGGTGTCCTGTAAAAGTTTATTATTAAAATGCCAGTAGGAGCTAACCCTTTCACCCGGTGAGGTTATCAAGTCTAAACTGACGAGGTGGTGATCGCTGAACCCAACTGGACTGATTGTGCTGCTCTTCAGTCTGGAACTGAGACTGCGAGAGATGTAAACTCTGTCCAGCCTGGCTGCACTAATCCTGTCATTGCTGACTCTAACCCAGGTGTACTGTCTGCTTAGTGGGTGTTTTACTCTCCAAGTGTCCAACAGATCTAAGTGTGAGATGACGTTGTGGAGACTCTGAGCTGACTGTGGGTGTGGTTCCTCACTATTTCGGTCTATGGTGAAGTCTAGAGTACAGTTAAAATCCCCTCCGATGATCAGCTGCTCCTGAAGGCAGCTCTGCAGTTCGTTTAGCAGCGTAGTGAAGAAGCGTGCTCTCTCTGGCCCCTGATTCGGTGCATATATGTTGACAAAGCAGTAAAGCGAGCCCCCTATCTCTGCCCTCACCATCAGCAAACGACCCTTCACCACCTCAGTGACTGACAGGACGGTTGCATTAGCTGCTGTTCTAAACAGCACGGCTACCCCGGCACTAAGATTGGTTCCGTGGCTCAGGGTGCATGAGCCCTCCCACCATAAACCCCAGTCTACTTCATCTGATGGAATGGTGTGAGTTTCTTGCAAAAAGAGGATGTCCAACCTTTTTTGATTTACAACCTCCTGTATTAATGCTCTTTTATGCCCGTCCCTCCCACCATTGATGTTCAAAGACCCTAAATTGAAGCTCTGCATGGAAAGGTCAGAGGATGGAAGGAGGTAAGACAAGATAAAAAGTAAGCAGTGGAAAGTGGAAAACCCCGTGTGACACATGATCATGTTAAACTGTCTTAGTTTGAACCCTTTTACTTTTCCTCACTTTCCTCACGGTTGTGACGTGTTTCTTCAGGCGGTAGCGCTTTTTCCCATCTAAAAGGTCCAAACCCACCTTTCTCTGCACCACCCGCACAGATCGGATGAATTTCTCAATGTCAGGGAAATAATCACTCACTTTAACAGATCTATTGAAAGTTACCTCCAAAAACGAGTTTATTTCCTCAAGTGAATACAGATCAGTGCTTTTAATGCACGTTTCAGAATTCGATGCAACATCTGATTCACTCTCATCGTCCATGTCCTCTCCTTCACAAGACAGCTGGCTGTTGGACACAGACCCTACACTCTGTGCGTCATCTAAGGCTGCGGTGAGATCTCCACCTGCAGAACCTGTCGCTGCCTCTTCACAAATTTCTACAGACTGTGGTGGTGCTTCGGTACCTGATGTAGTGAGGTTCTGCGCCACCACAGAAGCCTGCTGGTTGTAAGACTGGCCCTGATCCTCCTTATCGCCATTTTTGTCATCAGCAGAAGACGAAGAAACGCCGCCGACCGCACCGGCGGCAGCCGCAGCCACACCAGCGGGTCCCGGCGCGGCCGGTGCCGGAGCGGTCGGTACCGCCGCAGGAGCGGTCGGTACCGCCGCAACCGGAGGCTCCGCGTCCGGTGCCGGAGCGGCCGCCGCCGGAGCAGCCGGAGGCTCCGCCTCCGCGCCTCCCCGCTGCTTGTGCGGACACGCGAAGCGTTTGTGTCCTACATCTCCACACTCAAAGCATTTGATCTGTCCCGAGCTCGCGTACACCATGTATGAACCCTCCCCGTGTTTAACCCTGAAGGACACCTCCAGTGTTTGTGTCGGTGACTCCAGGAACATGAAGACCTGCCGCCTAAGAGACAGCACGTGCTTCAGCTTGGGATCCTTACACCCCAAACTGACTGTTCTAAATCCGCTGGCAAACTTTCCAAACCTGCGCAGCTCATTCCCTAACAGCTCGTCCGGTATAAACGGCGGAACACCGGACACGGTGATCCGCGTAGACGCACCGAGAGCGGAGAGACCTGCACGAAGCTGTCCCTGATAAACACGCCGCTCTCTATCAGCTTGTGGACATAAGCCTCGCTCGCCACGAACACAACCACAGCTTTATTCATCCGAGACGCGAAGGAAAGTTTGTCATGTCCCACCTGTTCTCCCACAGCCAGCAGCACCTCCTCTACTGACACGCTGCTGTCCGGTGGAACTACCCCGGACTCCATGCCGGATTGACGGGCGCGGCGTCTCGGAGGACGCCATCCTCCCGAACAACGCCAAACAACACCACTAACCACACGTTCTACCGATAAATACACCGCTTATATCTTACCTGATCATGTGCAGAGACAGAGGAACAAATCCCAAAGCAGTGAAAAAACAATCAAACCTCCGCGCCGCTCACACGTCCACCACTCACACTCACGTCCACCACTCACACGCAACCGGAAA
>JAFEUB010000353.1:0-44621 GCA_024529925.1 Ophthalmolycus amberensis
AAACATCTTTAATAAACTACAGTCCATGAATGTACCACACTTACAACTCATGCCATTGTCTATAGGTTGATGTTCACATGTATATGTATATGTAACCAACATAAGGTTTAGCACCACACGCTACCAGTCCCAGCTGTGGCGACATTGGTACAGCTGTCTCTTTGTAAGGCATTGCTAGGCCTCTGTACTTTTATTGTTTGTGTCTGTCTTTTTATGTATCTGTCTGTATGGACCCCGAGTCTGAAATAAAGTCTATCTATCTATCTATATATATATATATATACACCACTTTTTCTTCTCTTGGATATATATTTATACTTGTATTATAGCTAAATGTTTATACCTACATCCGTTCTACTTTTTTTGCTGCCCTTTTTGATTCTTTATACATATATTTTTCTTGTTTATTGTAAATTTGTGTTTGTACATTGAGAGCGGAGTGGAAACCGGAGACAAATTCCATGTATGCGTAAGCACACATGGCCAATAAAGCTGATTCTGATTCTGATTGTTTCCATTAATTTGTCCCGGATATCTCAGCGCTCTGACATGAACCATTAATAAACTCAAATATATAACATTTACAACCATCATGGTCCTAATCAAAGTACTTCTTCACTGGAGCGTAAACCAGGATCAATATGACAATGAAGGCTTGAATATTTTTAAATGCTCTGAAGATGATTAATAACTATTTGTAGTTTTATAAAATTTCGCCTTCAGTTTTAAGTTGATATCAACCGAAAGTCTGAACTTCAATGATGAACTGATCCAGGAGATGGACGCAGACGTGGATTCAGCCGGGAATCAAACCCGTGTGACTCTGGAACAGAAAGTTTGATGATCTGGGAGTCGGGATCGGACCCCAGGGATCGAACCCCCGGGTTCCCCCCCCAGGATCGGACCAAGTGGTAGCCTTACGGACTGGGAGACTGCTTGGATCTCTGGTTAAGTGAACGTCTTTACGGCTTATTGCCACGAGAGCAGCCAAAGATAAACGAAGCAGAGACCTTCAAGATCGCAACTTTATTTACCTAATTTAAAATTCTTACAATGACAACAAGATGGCTCCTTTGCTGTAAAGTCCTGATTGGCTCCACACTAGTTGGGATGTCATAAGCCCTCCAGGTGCATCCAGGTAATTCTGAACATTCAACGTCAAACATTAAGTTGACATTGAAAAACGGTTTTACTTGCAGACAGACGGGGTTGAAGTGTTTTATTTGATCTCAGGTCAAAGACAAAAGAGATGATGGTAAACTATTGTGGGTCTAAAGTCTGGATCCCTTTTGGTCGACGGTCCTCCGCCTCATCAGTCTGACTTTTTGTTGGACCGTTTCGTGTGGTCATCGTCGTCGTCGTCAGACACGGTGGGTCGGTTCCTACAGCAGAAGTAGAAGAAGACGGCAACGATGGCGATCGGGAAGCCAACCAGGAAGCAGCCGAGCAGCGGAGTCTGGCTGAACACGGGCTGGAAGGACAGAAACACAGAGTACAGAGAGGTTAGAGGTCTCTGAGACCAGAGAACAGAGGACGGAGAGGTAAGAGGTCTCTGAGACCAGAGGACGGAGAGGTAAGAGGTAAGAGGTCTCTGAGACCAGAGAACAGAGTACAGAGAGGTAAAAGGTCTCTGAGACCAGAGAACAGAGGACGGAGAGGTAAGAGGTCTCTGAGACCAGAGGACGGAGAGGTAAGAGGTCTCTGAGACATGAGAACAGAGGACGGAGAGGTAAGAGGTCCATGAGACCAGAGAACAGAGGACGGAGAGGTAAGAGGTCTCTGAGACCAGAGAACAGAGGACGGAGAGGTAAGAGGTCTCTGAGACCAGAGAACAGAGGACGGAGAGGTAAGAGGTCTCTGAGACATGAGACGGAGAGGTAAGAGGTCTCTGAGACATGAGAACAGAAGACGGAGAGGTAAGAGGTCTCTGAGACATGAAGAACAGAGGACGGAGAGGTAAGAGGTCTCTGAGACATGAGAACAGAAGACGGAGAGGTAAGAGGTCTCTGAGACATGAGAACAGAGGACGGAGAGGTAAGAGGTCTCTGAGACATGAGAACAGAAGACGGAGAGGTAAGAGGTCCATGAGACCAGAGAACAGAGGGCGGAGAGGTAAGAGGTCTCTGAGACATGAGAACAGAGAGGTAAGAGGTCTCTGAGACATGAGAACAGAAGACGGAGAGGTAAGAGGTCCATGAGACATGAGAACAGAGGACGGAGAGGTAAGAGGTCTCTGAGACATGAGAACAGAGGACGGAGAGGTAAGAGGTCCATGAGACCAGAGAACAGAGGACGGAGAGGTAAGAGGTCTCTGAGACATGAGAACAGAGGACGGAGAGGTAAGAGGTCCATGAGACCAGAGAACAGAGGACGGAGAGGTAAGAGGTCTCTGAGACATGAGAACAGAGGACGGAGAGGTAAGAGGTCCATGAGACATGAGAACAGAGAGGTAAGAGGTCCATGAGACCAGAGAACAGAGGACGGAGAGGTAAGAGGTCTCTGAGACAGAGAACAGAGGACGGAGAGGTAAAAGGTCTCTGAGACCAGATAACAGAGGACGGAGAGGTAAGAGGTCTCTGAGACCAGAGAACAGAGTACAGAGAGGTAAAAGGTCTCTGAGACCAGATAACAGAGGACGGAGAGGTAAGAGGTCTCTGAGACCAGAGGACGGAGAGGTAAGAGGTCTCTGAGACATGAGAACAGAGGACGGAGAGGTAAGAGGTCCATGAGACCAGAGAACAGAGGACGGAGAGGTAAGAGGTCTCTGAGACCAGAGAACAGAGAGGTAAGAGGTCTCTGAGACCAGAGAACAGAGGGCGGAGAGGTAAGAGGTCCATGAGACATGAGAACAGAGAGGTAAGAGGTCTCTGAGACATGAGAACAGAAGACGGAGAGGTAAGAGGTCCATGAGACATGAGAACAGAGGACGGAGAGGTAAGAGGTCTCTGAAACATGAGAACAGAGGACGGAGAGGTAAGAGGTCCATGAGACATGAGAACAGAGAGGTAAGAGGTCCATGAGACATGAGAACAGAGGACGGAGAGGTAAGAGGTCTCTGAGACCAGAGAACAGAGGACGGAGAGGTAAAAGGTCTCTGAGACCAGAGAACAGAGTACAGAGAGGTAAAAGGTCTCTGAGACCAGAGAACAGAGGACGGAGAGGTAAGAGGTCTCTGAGACCAGAGGACGGAGAGGTAAGAGGTCTCTGAGACATGAGAACAGAGGACGGAGAGGTAAGAGGTCCATGAGACCAGAGAACAGAGGACGGAGAGGTAAGAGGTCTCTGAGACCAGAGAACAGAGGACGGAGAGGTAAGAGGTCTCTGAGACCAGAGAACAGAGGACGGAGAGGTAAGAGGTCTCTGAGACCAGAGGACGGAGAGGTAAGAGGTCTCTGAGACATGAGAACAGAAGACGGAGAGGTAAGAGGTCCATGAGACATGAGAACAGAGGACGGAGAAGTAAGAGGTCTCTGAGACATGAGAACAGAGAGGTAAGAGGTCCATGAGACTGGAGAACAGAGGACGGAGAGGTAAGAAGTCCATGAAACCAGAGAACAGAACTGATGAGGAACAGGACTTACAGTCAGTGTGACTTTGATGTCATAGATGAAACGTCTGGCACGCTGATAGACGCTGTTTCCTCCCTGAAACTGAGAAGTCAGACAAAGAATCAGATGTCAGAAATAATCAAACCCGGCTGTTAGATCTTCTTTATCGTCCTCCAGGTGAGTCTGGAGTCCTGACCTGGATGCTGCCGTCCAGAACCCCGTTCAGGAAGTCCAGTAGGTGTCGCTCCGTCTTTACAGCGACCGGAGGCAGGAAGTAGCCGTCGCTGGACAGATTCACCATGATGAAGGAGGGCACCACCACCTCACTGACAACGACAAACATCAGGGGAATGGAAGTATACTCAAGTTTACTGAAACGTCTCCAGTCCTTTATGTCTCTACATGATCATGTGAGACTAGACTTTAACACACAGTAACAACTCTTAGTTGCCCAAGTCCCAGTGTCCACTGAGAAATGTCATTGGCTAGAGACCTTAAGGACGGGAGACGTTAAGGACTAGAGACGTTAAGGAGTGGAGACGTTAAGGACTTAAACACTACCTTACCCCATCACGAGTCCATTGATGTAGTCACTTCCTTCCATGAAACCAAAGTAGAAGTTTCTGGACAGAGAGAAAGACAGATTCAGGTTTGTGTCTCAGTACCTTGTCCTCTTATGTCTTTGTGTCTTAGTGTCCAATGAGACTCTGACCTGCTGTAGAACTCTCTGTAGTCTGCAGACACTTTCTCCACAAGACCTTTGTACCTGAACAGGAAACAGGAAACACATCACAGTGAGGTCGGAGGACGGATGATGTCATGGTTAAGTCTTGCGGTCTTACCTCACGCTCTCCTCACACGGTGTCTTCTCCTCCACCAGCGCCAACACCACCAGTTTACCTGTCGGACAGAAGCGGAGTCACTTCACATGAACCAATCAGCAGCCTCGGAGCTGCGGTTCCGCTGATGTCCACTAGACGCTGCTGTGATCTGACTGTAGTCACGTGAATGAGAAACTTCTTCAAATCATATAAATATAAATACCATATAGTAACAAACAGACATTTACGTTTCATATCAGAATAAAACATAAATAATGCTAAAATTAAAGAAATATTAATAAACCATTTACAACTGTTGAATAGAAGATAGTTACTGCTCTACACATAAACTCCTTTTGTTTGTGCTTCTATTAAAAAAAAAAAATAGAAAAGTTTGCTTTGTTTGTAAAATTGACCCATTAATGTCCGGCCCAAAATTACAACACAATATTCAGTTTTATCCAATAAATATCTGTTTACAATTAAAAATAATTAACCTGATGAGGGGGGACCATTCAAAATGTACATTTACTTTTTAAATCTGTGAAATCTTAAATTTTCCAATAGCAGGAGTAAACATTTAAAATGTATTTATTTAATATGTTATTGTGTAAAATCTTAAAATTCAACTAGACTGTGCATTTGCTGGAGAAACACAAACCAACTGGAGATGATTTCAACCGCCACAGTCACTCAATATTATAAATTCTGTCATTTAAAGTTGTCTTTGTACAGTGGCACCACTTATAGGTGAAATGCTTTATGTGCGGCTATTAATATTAATATTTAGTGATTGAAGAAATATGGCTGTGTTTTATAAGTGGTCACATGTGGGCGCTACTGAGCACCTGACCAGGTTGACGTCATAAGCATCATTTCGCTCTATATATTTAAGATATTGATGCTTTTATGGACATAAGTTTGTGTGAGGAGAGGCCAGACAACAGGAAGATCATGAGGTTTTCACAATAAAATTCCAGTGAATGCGTGTTTCCCTGTGGGTGAAACATTACCTGACTCTCCCATAGCGTACAGAGTGTAGCTGTCGATCCTCAGGTAGTTTGGGAAACGTTCTCTGTTGATCCACGACTTCAGATCACCGTCAAGTTCCTCTGAAGCACAAATAAAAGTCATGAAAGAGCAGAACAGGAAGTTCTCAGAGTTTACCACCAATTACGGTGTCTCTTGGTTAAAGGACAACCACGGTGTCTCGAGGTTAAAGGACAACCACGGTGTCTCGAGGTTAAAGGACAACCACGGTGTCTCGAGGTTAAAGGACAACCACGGTGTCTCGAGGATAAAGGACAACCACGGTGTCTCTTGGTTAAAGGACAACCACGGTGTCTCTTGGTTAAAGGAAAACCACGGTGTCTCGAGGTTAAAGGACAACCACGGTGTCTCGAGGTTAAAGGACAACCACGGTGTCTCGAGGATAAAGGAAAACCACGGTGTCTCGAGGATAAAGGACAACCACGGTGTCTCTTGGTTAAAGGACAACCACGGTGTCTCGAGGTTAAAGGACAACCACGGTGTCTCGAGGATAAAGGAAAACAACGGTGTCTCTTGGTTAAAGGACAACCACGGTGTCTCTTGGTTAAAGGACAACCACGGTGTCTCTTGGTTAAAGGAAAACCACGGTGTCTCGAGGATAAAGGAAAACCACGGTGTCTCTTGGTTAAAGGACAACCACGGTGTCTCTTGGTTAAAGGACAACCACGGTGTCTCGAGGATAAAGGAAAACCACGGTGTCTCGAGGTTAAAGGACAACCACGGTGTCTCGAGGATAAAGGAAAACCACGGTGTCTCGAGGATAAAGGAAAACCACGGTGTCTCTTGGTTAAAGGACAACCACGGTGTCTCTTGGTTAAAGGAAAACCACGGTGTCTCGAGGTTAAAGGACAACCACGGTGTCTCGAGGATAAAGGAAAACCACGGTGTCTCTTGGTTAAAGGACAACCACGGTGTCTCTTGGTTAAAGGACAACCACGGTGTCTCTTGGTTAAAGGACAACCACGGTGTCTCGAGGATAAAGGACAACCACGGTGTCTCTTGGTTAAAGGACAACCACGGTGTCTCTTGGTTAAAGGACAACCACGGTGTCTCTTGGTTAAAGGACAACCACGGTGTCTCTTGGTTAAAGGACAACCACGGTGTCTCTTGGTTAAAGGACAACCACGGTGTCTCGAGGATAAAGGAAAACCACGGTGTCTCTTGGTTAAAGGACAACCACGGTGTCTCTTGGTTAAAGGACAACCACGGTGTCTCTTGGTTAAAGGAAAACCACGGTGTCTCGAGGTTAAAGGACAACCACGGTGTCTCTTGGTTAAAGGAAAACCACGGTGTCTCGAGGATAAAGGACAACCACGGTGTCTCGAGGTTAAAGGACAACCACGGTGTCTCTTGGTTAAAGGACAACCACGGTGTCTCTTGGTTAAAGGAAAACCACGGTGTCTCGAGGTTAAAGGACAACCACGGTGTCTCTTGGTTGAAGGAAAACCACGGTGTCTCGAGGATAAAGGACAACCACGGTGTCTCGAGGATAAAGGACAACCACGGTGTCTCGAGGTTAAAGGACAACCACGGTGTCTCTTGGTTAAAGGAAAACCACGGTGTCTCTTGGTTAAACCTTCTCTGTCCACTGAGCCAGACAAACCTACTTTGTATCTGAGATAGAACATAATGAACATCAGTAATCAGTTGTGTAACAGGAGGCCACTCAGAGGTCAGTGTCTTACCGTCAAAGGTGAAGTAGGTTCCATCTTTAAAAACAACCACAGCCGGCAGAGTTGAGAGGGACACCACCTGGACACATGGACCAGGTTTAACCAGAAACACTGACAAACCAATTCAGGTCGAGAGACATTTTACATTTTCTGTATGTAGGTACCGTCCTGTAATGTCCTCTACCGTCCTCTCCCGTCCTCTACCATCCTCTCTTGTCCTCAACCGATCTCTACCGTCCTCTCTTGCCCACTTCTCTACCGTCCTCTCTTGTCCTCTATCGTCCTCTACCGTCCTCTCTTGTCCTCTACCGTCCTCTCTACCATCCTCTCTTGTCCACTTCTCTACCATCCTCTCTTGTCCTCTATCGTCCTCTACTGTCCTCTACGGTCCTCTTGTCCTCTACCGTCCCCTCTTGTCCTCAACCGTCCTCTCTACCGTCCTCTCTTGCCCACTTCTCTACCGTCCTCTCTTGTCCTCTATCGTCCTCTACCGTCCTCTCTTGTCCTCTACCGTCCTCTCTACCATCCTCTCTTGTCCACTTCTCTACCGTCCTCTCTTGTCCTCTACCGTCCTCTCTAGTCCACTTCTCTACCGTCCTCTATCGTCCTCTCAGTCAAACCTTTGGCAGGACGTCTCTGGATGAAGAGAAGAAGAACGTGTGAACGATCAGTTCTTCTGCTGCTGACGTGTAGTTTCCCTAAAAACACACCAGAGGTCAGCTGTGTGTTTTTAGTGTTTAGAAACTAGTGCTGTGTGTTGTATGTGTGTATGTGTATATGTGTGTGTGTACGTGTATGTGTATACATACACACACTGTCCACCCTCTCCCTCTCCAGCTCTCCAGCTCTCCCCCCACAGCTCTCCCTCCCCTCTGCATGCCCCATCTTACCCTATCTTGCTCCCCTCTCCCCTAACGAGGTCCTCAACCTTGTTACATCTAACCGCCCCACCACGTGCTCCCTTGACCCGATCCCCTCCCCTCTTCTTCAGTCTATTGCAACTGAACTCCTTCCTTTCCTCACCCACCTCATCAACACATCTCTTGTTTCAGGATGCTTTCCCACGGCTTTCAAGACTGCCAGAGTCACCCCCCTTCTGAAGAAGCCATCACTTGACCCCTCTGATGTCAAGAACTTCAGACCGGTTTCTCTTCTACCCTTTCTATCCAAAACACTTGAACCTGCTGTCTCCAACCAACTGTCTTCCTATCTCCACCAGAACAGCCTCTTGGACCCCCACCAGTCCAGGTTCAAGGTGGGTCACTCAACAGAAACAGCCCTCCTTGCGGTGACGGAGTCGCTTCACACAGCGAGAGCTAACTCTCTCTCCTCTGTCCTGATTCTGCTGGACCTGTCTGCAGCGTTTGACACTGTTAACCACCAGATCCTCCTCTCCACCCTCGAGGGGATGGCGTCTCAGGCTCTGCACTCTCCCTGTTTGCATCCTACCTGACAGGTCGATCCTACCAGGTGACATGGAGGGGGGCCGTGTCGGGAACCACGCATGCTGACTACGGGGGTTCCACAAGGTTCAGTCCTGGGCCCCCTTCTCTTCTCGCTCTACACAACATCTCTGGGTTCTGTTATTCGCTCCCATGACTTCTCTTGCCATTGTTATGCCGATGACACCCAGCTGGTCTTGTAATTTCCCCCCGGGGACACTCAAGTGGAGGCATCGCATCGCTGCGTGCTTGGCTGACATCTCGAAGTGGATGATGACTCACCACCTCAAGCTCAACCTGGACAAAACCGAGCTACTGTTCCTCCCGGGGAAGGGTTGCCCTCACAGAGACCTGTCCATCACCATTGATGATACCGTGGTGACGCCAACCCGGACTGTGAGGAACCTGGGTGTGACCCTGGACGACCAACTGTCGTTCTCAGCAAACATTGCATCGGTTACATGCTCCTGCAGATTCCTGCTCTACAACATCAGGAGGATTCACTTCCTCACTGATGAGACGGCGCAGGAGCTCGTCCAGGCTCTTGTCATCTCCCGCCTGGACTACTGCAACTCACTACTTGCCGGAGCCCCGGCGTCGGCCATCAGACCTCTGGAGCTTGTCCAGAAAGCTGCAGCTCGCCTGGTGTTCAATCGCCCCAAGTTCTCCCACACAACTTGCCTTCTCCGTTCTCTACACTGGCTCCCTGTAAGAGCATCCAGTTTAAGACTCTGGTGCTAGCCTACAGGGCAGTGAAAGGAACAGCTCCTTCCTATCTCACACTCAAAATCCTTGATAAAAAATCAGTTCGTTCTCATCATTGCCCTATACTCACAAAATATAACTTGTTTAGTTGGGATAACATGATTAAATATGTGAATGTCTGTCTCATGTACAAGATTATACATGGCTTGACCTCTCCTCCGCTCAAACTATTTGTGATCACAAGAACAACTGGTTATTGGCTCACAAGAGGAGCAGCAAGAGGGGATCACATTATCCCACTCAGGAAAAGTGCTTTCAGTCATTCTGCATGTTCAGTACAAGCTGCACTACAATGGAACTCCATCCCAGTGACCATTAGAACTACACACATACAGGTCATTTAAAGCTCACTTACAGAAACGGTTAGTTGTACTCAGCACTAGATTGTAACTCTTTCTCTGTCTGTGTTGAACTTCCCTCGATCTGTCTGTTGTCACCTTTCTGTCTTTCTTTAAAATGCCGGTGGACCCTCATCGACCTGCATGCTTGTCTTTTATTGTTGTTTAGCTGTGTCTGAGTGATTTATGTATTTCACGTACTCTGTATGCTTTTATGTTTTGTGCCTCTGACGTGGATGTTTTTTAGCGTCAAAACAACTACAGCATAATACTGTTTTTAGTCCATGTTTTAACAGAGTTATTCTCACTTTTTTTCCATTGTTTGTCCACGCATTGTTAAGTGTCAATATTGTTTAACCTTTTAACTTTAATCTTACATTGTTTTTAGGTTTATTGTGTAACATCTGCCTCTTGGGAGTACAGATGAAAAATAGCCTTTTGGCTAACTCTGGCACATTTGCAGAAATGTTTTTATTAATGTGCACTGTCCCGTTCAAATAAACCAATAAAATAAAATCTCCAGGCCACGGTCAAGCCCTACACCCCCGCCCGACCTCATCGCTCTGCTGCCTCGGGGCGACTGGTTACCCCGTCGCTCAGAGGTCCCTGCGGCCGATCGACCCGGTCGCGGCTGTTTCCTGTCCTGACCCCTCAGTGGTGGAATGAACTCCCCACTGACCTCAGGACAGCAGAGTCACTGCCCATCTTTCATCAGGCTGAAGACTCACCTCTTCAAGAAGCACTACCTGAGCCTTCACTCAGCACTTACTGTATTCATACTAGTTTGTTTCTGTACTTCTCTGGTTGATGCTCTGAGACGCTTGTTTAAAGGAGATGCACTCATGACTTCTGGTGACTAGTAGTTCTCTTGAAAACCGATGTTGAACACACTTATTGTAAGTCTCTTTGGATAAAAGCATCTGCTGAATGACTGTGTTGGAGCCATAACGTGGTTTTGTTGTTTTCTTTTGTTTTTGAGGGTAACACGAGGTGAATTTATATATGCAGTTCGGACATTGAACACAGAGTGGCACATTGGCAGAAAGTGCATATTACAGGTAAGTGCCTGGTGATGAGAGTCAGGTGTGTGTGTGGACGGGAAGCGAACAGTTTTTGACCGTGTCAGCCAGCGTGTCAGCGTGGAGTTTCAAGGTCTTATATTATCCTGTCAAGTATCCTTGTATTCTGTTATGGTGTCAAACGGAATAAATGGATCAACGGATCGAAAGAAAGACAGCGCACTGGACAGTGAAATGTTTGTGGAACATGCGTCCGAACAGTTCTCCCATTCGCCCCCCCAGTGGCTTACAGACTGTAATGTAAATGTAATGTATAGCTGTGTGTGTGCGTGTGTGTGTACACCTTCAGCTGTGATGTGGCTCCAACATAAACAAACATGACATCATGGCGGTTCATGGCGTGTTGGAAGAGCTGCAGACTGCTGAGAGATCGAACCAGCGGCCTGAACGACACGACATAGACGGTCAGACCTGTGACGTCACACTGACTGCTGTGTTGTTTAATATCAGATCTATACTAAAGGTCATGACAACAATTTGCATTAATTGACTTGACTCGGTCATTTACTGTAACCAGTGTAACGTTAGCATGCTAGCTAGCTAATGTTAGCATGCTAGTTCCACACTGGTTACAGGTTCTTACCCTCCAACTCGATTAGCAAAGTCCAGGATTCCATCTTTGGTTCTTGGTCCTGAATAATTATATTTCACATCTTTCTTCAACCTGAAAATGGAGAACAGACGTTTATTTACGCTTTATATATTATAATATATATATATATTTGTGTATTAATTAGGGCTGGGCAACGCGTTATTATCGCATTAATTAATTAACTGCGACAATTATTTTATCGCGCATTAACGCTGTTTTTTTAAAATTATTAAGCGGACATTGTTAACACAAGAACCTGGCAGCGAGCGGTGAACAGCTGTTTTGTGTAACGTCTCTTCCTCTTTCCTTCACCTACACTCCCCTGGGTCCTAACTCCCTCCATGTACAGCTTCTTATCACCCTCTATGTACCAACGTACATTTACAACAAATACCACACATATTACGGTAATCAGCGTTATTATGTGTCTGACCTAAATACCAAAGAAAAGAAAAAAATAAATGATTCATTTAAATTATTGTTTGAGTTTTCAAAATGTTTTGTTTGTAATATGTATAATAAGCATCATTTAGTTATTACTACTGAGAATCTAACAAACATAAAAACATGACGTAGATAGGTTTGCAGTTTTCAAGAAGTATATTTAAATATCATCTCTTACACACATGAAGATAAAGTTGTGAACACCGGCTGAATATCTATGATCAGAATCATTATAACTGTGTTATAACTGCTGCTGTGTAAAGGGAATACTGCTGCTAACAACAACCTGATGTGTTTAAAGTGTTTACACACAATGTTATTGACCTTTGTTCATATAGCAGTACTTTAAAATAAAAGTGCACAATACACTACTTTTTAATTCATTATTGGATTTTGCGCATAACAATGAGATTAATAGCGATTAATCGCAGAAAATCATGCGATTAATCACGATTAAAAATTGTAATCATTGCCCAGCACAAGTATGAATGTATTAATAGTTGTTCTGAGGACTTACATGAGGATGGCTGGATAACCTCGGACCTTAAACTCTTTGGCCAAACCTGCAGAGAGAAACACAACCTGATCACATGGTGGGAGTGAAGAGTGAGAATCAGTTTCTACCAGGAGTCAACCTCCAGTTCTGTAAAGTGTTAAAGCTGCATTCTCTCTAGTGTCCACCAGGGGGCGACTCCTCTGGTTGTATAGAAGTCTATGAGAAAATGACTACTTCTCTCTTGATTTATTACCTCAGTAAACATTGTAAACATGAGTTCATGGTTTCAACCTCTAGTTTCAAGTCTTTCATTCTGATCATCATGTTCAACATGTTTTATACAAACAGCATTGTGATGATGCTTTTATTTTGATGCTTTTATTTTGGTAGTGTTACTGACCGGTGCTGGCCGTGGCGTCTGATTTCCCGACGTTGACCGGAGAGCCGAGACTCCTGAGTTCTGATCCGATCTGATGCCAAACCGGATCCAGCTGTTTACAGAACGAACACCAGGGGGCGTAGAACTGCACAGAGAGACGAACACGACACATATATAACATTTAGTGCTGGGCAACGATTACAATTTGTAATCGCGATTAATCGCATTGTTATGCACAAAGTTCAATAATGAATTAAAAAGTAGTGTATTGCGCACTTTTATTTTAAAAGTACTGCTATATGAACTAAAGGGCAATAACATTTGGTTTGCAAACACATGCAACCTGCAGTCTGTACCGTGCGGCAGAAGTAAGAGACGCCACACAAACAGCTGTTCACCGCTCGCTGCCAGGTTCTTGTGTTAAAAATGTCCGCTTAATAATAAGAAAAACTGCGTTAACGTGCGATAATAGAATTGTTGTCGTTAATTAATTAATGCGTTAACTCGATAACGCGTTAACTTGCCCAGCACTAATTAAAAGAAATACATATATAATGAATAAATAATAAATATCACATATTACATATATATGTAATAAATAAAGTGTTGACGTCAGGTGAGTTTGTTTTACGTACCTTAATGAGCCAGATGTCGTCGGCTCCTCTCCTCTCCATGAATCTGTTAAAATGATGTTAATGTTCACATGTTATTAACAATCAGCTGTTCAGTAATAACTAAGTTTATAACAGTTCAATGTTCAAACTAAATATTGCTGCCTCGTTAAAACACCGGATGATGATATAATATATATAATAATGTTTTCTGCTTCACTTGTAAAAGAAGTTTTATTTTAATTTCCTGGTGAAATAAAGATGATATATTCTATAAATATTGACAGAAGAGGATTAAACTGTGATTAGTTCTAACTCTAAACCAGGGGTCACCAACCTTTTTGAAACAGAGCTACTGCACGGGTACCGAGTAGTACGAAGGGCTACTTGTTTGATACAAACTTCCTGAATAACAAAGTTGCACAGATCACCTTTTAATAATAATATGTGTGAAGACACTGTCTGATCACATGTCAATGTTAATTATTCCTCACAATAATTATTAACAATGATTGTGTATTTTGTTCAAAATCACACCCATTATATTTTTGTACAAATTATCACTTCTAACATTTTTTAGGAAATCATGAACCGTCATATCTTCAAATCATGTCTCGTTTGTAGTAACCACTTCCTTTGTAACATGTTTGAACAAATCATGAACTCTGTCACATGTTTATACAAATTATCAGTTCTGCAAGATAAAATAAAATCAACACTTTCACATGTTTAAATGAATCCTATTACATTAGTACTAATCACCACATTTTGGGAAATCTGGGTCAATTTAGCATTGCGCAATGAAGCCTGCATGCCGGCCTGTAGTCACCAGCTTTTTTTTGGGAACCTTTTTCTCCAGGAAGAAACGAGTAAAAAGTCTCGTCTATAGCCGAGGGGGGGGGGGGGATCCAACCCTCCGAGGCACGCGAGCGTCTTTGGGCGCCTGCGTTCAAACCTCTAGTCTGGGCCTTTTCCATCGTACTGCGTTGCCTCGCCTCTACCCGCCACCCACGAGTTGTTGCCCCGCGGCCTGTTCCGAGGACTGACGGACCTGACGACGGGGTGCGCTCGCTGCGGCGCGTCCGGTGCCAGCGAGAAGAGCCCGCCATTCGAAACCTGAAAACCTAGTGCGGTGCAGCGGCCTCTTCCTTTTAAAATCTACATGAATGCAAGCGTTTTGATTCAAAACGAACAGAAACTAAAATGTTTAGACGGAGCTCCATGGGGACGAGCGCTATTTTTAGAACATGCCTTGCGGGCGACCAGGTGGCTACCTCTGCTCTGAACAAACCTTCTGTTTCTTTGATAAAGTTAACTCAAGCTTGTTCTAGGATGCTTTTATTGTGAAACTCTGACACTGAAACAGGAAGCTAAATCTCAGCTTCCTGTTCCTTTGACCAATGAGTTCTGGTTTCTTCTCTTCTTGGTAATGAAATAAAACTTTGTACTCACGAATCATCAAGCTCCTCCACGAAGGCCGACGCTGACAGAGCCAACAGCACTGCAAACAAACAAACAAACAGTAAACGGTAAACAACACATTGAGAGTCATCTCTTTCTGTTGACACCAAATAGAGCTGTGATTGGTTGATTGATCTCAGCCAACTGTTCTGTTCATATCTGATTAAATGTGATGAGAGACAGGAAGCTGCTCACTGGACTTTCAGAATAAAGGACCTGTTAAAGCAACAACATCAACATAATCTGAAAGTAATCCATTCAGAAGTCCCATAATGCATCTGGTGGTTCTGTGAGATGAACTCACTGGAGGTCTTCAGGTTTAAACACATCTGATTCATTTCTCTGCAGCTCTGAGATTAAATCATCCTTCAATCTGAGACTTTAAATCTCCTTAAACCTCGTTAACCTGCACTTCCTGGTTCCTCTGAGCTTGTGGGAGGAGCCTGTGAGGCTTTTTAGAATCAGTGTAAATATGAGTGTAGTTTGGTGGAGGACGTACCTGAGAGCAGGACCGTGTTCCTTCTGTTCCACATGTCGACTGATGGAGAAACTGCAGCATAAAGAGATTAACAGCACACAGCTAATCTGCTAACTGCTGACAGAGCGCTAATCTGAGGGATTAACAGGTTACATTCAATCCACTGAAGCTTTATTGACATCAGCAACAACACACAGTCTACTGAGGATGTTAGAGAGACAACAGGAAGTCTGCACAATAGTTTATATTCTAATGTTTGTGATCCAAGAAGACTGACAGGTATGAAGAAGGAAACGAGGAGGTAAGGAACGAAAAGGGGAGGAAAGGAAGGTAAAACACGCTAATGCTAAGGATGCATACAGTACCACTGCCTTCCCCCCCTTGGCAGGTCTGATCACAACCTGATCCTGTTGACGCCTAAGTATGTTCCTCTGGTGCAGAGGCTGCCTGTGACCACCAGGACTGTGAGGAGGTGGTCTCAGGAGGCTAATGACGCCCTGCAGGACTGCTTTGGGTCTACGGATTGGGGTGTGCTGTGTGGACCACATGGGGAGGACCTCAACAGCATGACGGACTGTATCAGAATACATTAAATTCTGTGAACAAACTACTATTCCATCCCGGTCTGTACGCTGCTTCCCCAACAACAAGCCATGGATCACCAGTGACCTGAAAGCTCTTCTTAACAAGAAGAAAGCAGCCTTCAGGTCTGGGGACAGGGACGAGCTCAGGAGAGTCCAGCGTGACCTGAAGATGAAGATCAGAGAGTGCAAGGACTCCTACAGGAGGAAGCTGGAGGTCAAACTCCAGCAGAACAACGTGAAGGAGGTGTGGACCGGGATGAAGCAGATTACTGGTTTCAAGGTTGGAGGTAGACAACCAGGGGGCTCCCTGGAGAGGCCAACGAGCTAAACTCTTTCTTCAACAGGTTTAGTTCACAGCCCTCATCTGTCTCCTCCACACACCTCACCTCCCAAACACCTCGGCTGCCTCCCCCCTGGTGAGCTGCATGGACTCAGAGCCCTCCACATCAAAGGGCTCTGCCACCACCGACACTATGACCCCCCCCCCCCCCCTCTCTGTGACGACTGGCCAGGTTAGGAGACAGAAGACGACACCATCTGGCCTCAATGACTACCGACCGGTTGCCCTCACATCACATGTGATGAAGGTGCTGGAGAGGCTGGTCTTGGCCCACCTCCGACCGCAGGTGAAATCCTCACTGGACCCTCTGCAATTTGCGTACCAGCCCCCGTGCACCAGGAGTCCATCAGCCTGAAGAACCTTCTGTCAACAAACGATTGATCAGCAGAAAGATAAGATAAGATAAGATAAGATAAGATAAGATAAGATAATCCTTTATTAGTCCCTCAGTGGGGAAATTACAGGATTACAGCAGCATTGCTCACAAGTAATAAAATAAAGATAAAAAACAAGTAATATAATAAACTAAACAGTAAACAGTAGAACAGTAATAAAATACGACCGTAAGAAGAGTATTAGATATACTAAATATGCCAGTATATACAGAATATACAGAATATACAGGCGGATCAGGTAAAT
The DNA here is from genome assembly GCA_024529925.1 of Ophthalmolycus amberensis. Classification (NCBI taxonomy): domain Eukaryota; kingdom Metazoa; phylum Chordata; class Actinopteri; order Perciformes; family Zoarcidae; genus Ophthalmolycus; species Ophthalmolycus amberensis. The sequence goes on from JAFEUB010000353.1 coordinate 16,741, forward strand.
ACTTAAAACATATTGGATATTGCACGGATTAGATGAGATATTGCACCAGGTGAATGAATTAAAGTGTTCAGTGTGTGCAAAGTGTTCGTGTTCAAGTGTTCAGTGTGTTAGTGGTCCACCGAGAGCAGTTTGTTGTGCAGCCTGACAGCAGCGGGGAGAAAGGACTTGCGGTACCTCTCCCTCAGACACCGGGGGTGAATCAGCCGGTGACTGAAGGAGCTGTGCAGAGCTGCCAGAGTGTCCTGCATGGGGTGGGAAGCGTGGCTCATCAGGGATGAGAGCTTCGCCATCATCCTCCTGTCTCCCACCACCTCCACAGTATCCAGTGGACATCCCAGCACGCTGCTGGCCTTCCTCACCAGTTTGTCCAGTCTCCTCCTGTCAGCTGCCGCGATGCTGCTGTTCCAGAAGACCACTCCATAGAAGATGGCTGATGCCACCACGGAGTCGAAGAAGGTCTTCAGGAGTGCTCCCTGCACCCCAAAAGACCTCAGTCTCCTCAGCAGAAAGAGTCTGCTCTGTCCTTTTTTATAAAGAGCGTGAGCGTGGTCAGTCCAGTCCAGTTTATTGTTCAAGTGAACACCCAGGTACTTATACGACTTCACGACCTCAATGTCCAGTCCCTGGATGCTCACCGGTGTCGGAGGAGGGCGTTTACCCCGGCGGAAGTCCACGACCAGCTCCTTGGTCTTGCTGGAGTTGATGTGGAGGCGGTTCCGCTGGCACCATCCTAAAAAGTCCTGGTTTAGTTCCCTGTATTCTCTGTCATCATCGGCGGAGATGAGGCCGACGATTGCAGAGTCGTCAGAGAACTTTTGCAGGTGGCAGTTTGCAGAGTTGTGTTTGAAGTCCGAGGTGTAAATGGAGAAGAGGAATGGAGCTAGAACGGTTCCCTGTGGGGCCCCTGTGCTGCAGGACACCCGATCTGACTCACACTCCCGTATCCGCACATACTGTGGACGGTTGGTGAGGTAGTCCAGGATCCATGCAGTGAGGTGGTGGTCCACCCCGGTCTGCTCCAGCTTGTCCCTCAGAAGCAAAGGCTGGATGGTGTTGAAGGCACTGGAGAAGTCGTAGAACATGACTCTCACAGTGCTTCCAGCCTTTTCCAGGTGAGAGAGGCATCTCTGCAGCAGGAAGATGACGGCGTCATCCACCCCGATGCCGGACTGGTAGGCGAACTGAAGTGGGTCCAGGGATGAACTCACCAGAGGGCGGAGATGGGCAAGGACCAGCCTCTCCAGGGTCTTCATCAGGTGGGATGTCAACGCCACCGGCCTGTAGCTGTTGAGGTCCTTGGGCCGCGGGTTCTTTGGTACCGGTACCACGCAGGATGTCTTCCATAGCTGTGGTACTTTCCCCAGCCTCAAGCTCAAGTTGAATATGTGCTCCGCTATCCCGCACAGCTGGTCTGCGCAGGTTTTGAGGAGCCTTGAGCTGATGCCGTCTGGACCCGTGGCCTTCCTCGCCTTGATCCTCCTCAGTTCATTCCTCACTTGGTTGAGGGACACTCTGGGGGGTGGGTTGCTGGTCGTAGGGTGCTGGGTGTGAGAGGTGTGGAGGGGAGGGGAGGGGGGGGGGGGGGGGGAGGAGTGGAGTGGAGTGGGACAGAAATGTCACCGTGATGACCATCCACCCAAAAACAGGATTCATCCATGTCTCTGATATCTGGATCAGAGTCTGTTTATGGTGAATTAAATTATTATTATTATTAATCATCACCATCAGACAAACTGCAGCTTTCTAAATATGATGCAGATTTAAAAAGTTCACTCCAGGAATCAACTAGTGTAACAAAAGGTCTACAGCTGCATGAAGGTGATTTTAAGGGGTTCAGTTTTCAAATTAAACGACCAATGAAGCATTTCTGGCAAAAAAAAACACAGATTTAGATCATCAGTTCTCTCCATAAGGTTTCTCTCATTGTCAAGAGGATTCACTAATAAACTGATTTTACATTATTATTATTATTTTACATAAGGTTTAATTAAGGGATCGTTATGGGTTAATTAAGGGATAGTTATGGGTTAATTAAGGCTTAATTAAGGGATAGTTATGGGTTAATTAAGGGATAGTTATGGGTTAATTAAGGGATAGTTATGGGTTAATTAAGGCTTAATTAAGGGATAGTTATGGGTTAATTAAGGCTTAATTAAGGGATAGTTATGGGTTAATTAAGGGATAGTTATGGGTTAATTAAGGCTTAATTAAGGGATAGTTATGGGTTAATTAAGGCTTAATTAAGGGATAGTTATGGGGTAATTAAGGGATAGTTATGGGATAATTAAGGGATAGTTATGGGGTAATTAAGGGATAGTTATGGGATAATTAAGGGATAGTTATGGGGTAATTAAGGGATAGTTATGGGATAATTAAGGGATAGTTATGGGGTAATTAAGGGATAGTTATGGGGTAATTAAGGGACAGTTATGGGGTAATTAAGGGTTAATTAACGTTCAGATGTGTCAGAGTGGAAACGTTTAGATTTTATAAACAACAGAGTTTAGTTTTTATGTTCCGTTAGATGTTTTACTTTAATGTAAAAATCCAGCAGATAAAAAACATCAAATCAAAGTGTCCCATCAGCTGTGAGGTCACAGGCGTGGTGTCTCCTGACGTGTCTCAGCAGCAGCTGACGGTCCGGACTCGAGTATTCACACTGTTGGCATGGAAACGCCTCGCCAGTGTGATGACGCCGAGCGTGAAGATCCAAACTCTTCTTCTGGATACTGGGACCAATCAGAGCAGAGTACGGATATTATGAACCAATCACAGCAGAGTACGGATATTATGAACCAATCACAGCAGAGTACGGATATTATGAACCAATCACAGCAGAGTACGGATATTATGAACCAATCACAGCAGAGTACGGATATTAAGAACCAATCACAGCAGAGTACGGATATTATGAACCAATCACAGCAGAGTACGGATATTAAGAACCAATCACAGCAGAGTACGGATATTATGAACCAATCACAGCAGAGACACATGATGAACCAATCACAGGTGGGGTTACCTGCTGTAGTCACAGTGTTGACACCTGTACGGTTTCTCCCGACTGTGAGTTCTACTGTGTCTGAGCAGAGAGCTGCGATCTATCGAAGCATACGGACACTCTGTACACCTGTACGGCTTCTCACCTGGAGAAAGAAAGAAACAATCAAAAACACACACACTACAGTCAGCTGACAGCTCGCTAAAGGTGTGTGTTACCTGTGTGAGTACTCAGGTGTGCGTGTGTGTGCTTGTGTGTTACCTGTGTGCGTCCTCAGGTGTGTGTGTGCTTGTGTATTACCTGTGTGTGTTCTCAGGTGTGTGTTACCTGTGTGTGTCTCTCAGGTGTGTGTGTTTGTGTGTTACCTGTGTGTGTCTCTCAGGTGTGTGTGTTTGTGTGTTACCTGTGTGTGTTCTCAGGTGTGTGTGTTTGTGTGTTACCTGTGTGTGTTCTCAGGTGTGTGTGTTACCTGTGTGTCCTCAGGTGTGTGTGTTACCTGTGTGTGTGTGCTTGTGTGTTACCTGCAGGGTTCATACACATTTTGACCAATGGATTTCCATGACTTTTCCATGACTTTTCCAAGAATTTTAACCAAATTTCCATGACCAAACATGATGTGAAATCTCGGTGTATTCATGAAAAAGTGAGAAAATGTATTTAAACTAACAATGAGAATTCCAAAGCATACAGTCTACCTTAAATGACACAAACGAATGAGAGACAATAGTTTGATTAAAAGAATAAACATTTATAAACATACTCTGGTTGACAGGCGTTCATAACACGGACACATCAATGAGAGCTTTAGTAGGTAGCAGCATCCAGCTAGTGCACATCTTTCATTGAACCCTGTTACTGTACGGCTGTTAATATGCATTCAATCCAGTGAAACTATTTAAATGAAAACGATCATCTACTCTAATAATATCTGTGATCTATACACACCTCTGCATTACAACCTGCTGACATGAAGGTACAGGAACCTTAACCCTCATTACTTCAGGGTTCAGAGAGCAGCGTGGGCCTGTTGGTCCACTGGCTGTGGTCATCACAGTGAACAGTGAACAGTGTGATGAGGACACGTGAGCCCTTGTTGCTGGACTTCATCTGTAGCATCCCCTGAATATCAATGTGTTTAACACACTGTGACAGCAGGAAGCTGTACTCACGTCTGTTTAGACCTCCACCTTTATCCAGGCCCAGCTCCACCTTTATCCAGGCCCAGCTCCACCTTTATCCAGGCCCAGCTCCACCTTTATCCAGGCCCACCTCCACCTTTATCCAGGCCCACCTCCACCTTTATCCAAGGCCCAGCTCCACCTTTATCCAAGGCCCAGCTCCACTTTTATCCAGGCCCAGCTCCACCTTTATCCAGGCCCAGCTCCACCTTCATCCAGGCCCAGCTCCACCTTTATCCAGGCCCAGCTCCACCTTTATCCAGGCCCAGCTCCTCCTTTATCCAGGCCCAGCTCCTCCTTTATCCAGGCCCAGCTCCTCCTTTATCCAGGCCCAGCTCCTCCTTTATCCAGGCCCAGCTCCACCTTTATCCAGGCCCACCTCCACCTTTATCCAGGCCCAGCTCTACCTTTATCCAGGCCCAACTCCACCTTTATCCAGGCCCAGCTCCACTCACATCTCATCCTGCATCAAGCTGCGCTACAGACAGCCTCCTCTCCCTGAAGCTCTCTGACCTCATCATCTCATCAGTATCTGGGCCTCATGTTTCGTGGTCATGAAAGTTATTCCGACCATGAAATCATCTCATTCTACTTTGAGTTAAAACAAACAACCTGCCAGCAGATGCGCCGGTGTTCCGGTTTAACGTTAACGAGTGACCGCGTGAACTGAACCGGAACACGGGGGGGGGGGGGGGGGGGGCTGCATGTTTCATCACGTTACGTTTTTTCCTTCTAAATCGTGACAATGACGAACGTTGACGGTCGATAAAGTTCCGCATGCAGTGGACGTTAACTTAACCCAGCAAGTCTGAACGGTAACGGAACATAACGGAACTCAAACTGTAACGGAGGGAAATGAAGACGCTGTACACATCTGAACGCTGATTGGCCGAGACTCCACACGTCAAAGATGTTCTATTGAGAAGATCACCACATCACCTTTGCTCCTCGTCTCACTCCAGTCTGAGAAACGCCGGCTGACCACTCAGCGTAAATGAACGACATGAAAATATGAATATAACAAATTTCCATGACTTTTCCAAAACTTTTGGGATTTTATTTTTTTCCATGACTTTTCCAGGCCTGGAAATAACCATTTTAAAATTCCATGACTTTTCCAGGTTTTCCATGACCGTACGAACCCTGTATCTGTGTGCGTCCTCAGGTGTGTGTGTTACCTGTGTGCGTCCTCAGGTGTTGCAGCAGTGAGGCCTTCAGTCTGCTGCTGTAGGAACAGGTAGGACAGGTGAAGGGTTTGTCGTCTCCATGAGTTCCCAGGTGACGCCTCAGAGTCAACTTGGTGGAGAACTTCCTGTTGATAAAAAACATCACAGCTAAAGCAGCCAATCATCACCCTGCAACATGTAACGCACCTGGTTCAACTGACGTTGAAGTGTCAGTGGGTTACCTGTCCTCTTCTATGATTGGTCAGTTTATGAGGCCCTGTGGAGTGGTGGATTGTGGGTAATGTAGTTACCTGTGGCACAGAGAGCAACAGAAGCCCGTCTGGTTGCTCTGCTTCTCTTCTCCTTTCTTACTTCTGCTTTTCTTCTTCGTCTTCTCTGTGACACTCAGCGGTGAATCCGTGAGGTGTCTGCTGGTCTGACTGGGAACCAACACACACACATACTGGTTTGTCATTGGCTGGAGGTCATGTGACCTTCTGACTGTCAGATGAAGATAGTTTCAGTCGTCTACCTGTCTGGACGATCTGCCTCCGTCCCTCCTGTTCGTCCAATCAGGCGGCTCCTCCATCCGTCTGGAGGAAAACAAATCAAACGTTATTGATCACTGCTTTGATTATCAGTAACCAGTCGGTAACCAGTCGGTAACCAGTCGGTCAAGTTGAAGGCATTCAGACCTGAGTGGCCTCCGTGTGTTTGTTGGTGAGCTCTTCGTGAGGCTGAGGTCCTGAACCTCCTCAGACAGACCGGACAGATGAACTGAAGAGACGCTGACGCCTTCTTCTTCTTCTCCTGTTTCTGTTCCTCCCTCCTCCTCCTCCTCCTCCAGTGAGGCTCCAGGGGGGGTCTGGAGGAGGTGGGAGGAGGAGGAAGAGGAAGAGGAGGAAGATTAGGAGGAGGAGGTTTGGCAGCTGAGATGCGACACAGCCCCAAAGTCATGAGGTGAGCGGACTGTGCCATCTCCTCCTGGGTGGCGGGGGGGTCGACGGGAATAGACAGATCCACTGAAGCCCCCTTTAGAGGGAACATGGAGGACTCCTCCTCGAAAAGAGTGCTGACCTGCACAGAAAAATGTATAACTTCATATATATATACGGAGTAAATTAGCTTATTATTAATGGATATAACTCGTCACTTTGGTTTGATGGTTAGACTTGTTAACATATAACACATTCTCATGTCTAAATGTTAACATATAACACCTTCTCATGTCTAAATGTTAACATATAACATGTTATCATGTCTAAATGTTAACATATAACACCTTCTCATGTCTAAATGTTAACATATAACACCTTCTCATGTCTAACATATAACATGTTATCATGTCTAAATGTTAACATATAACACGTTCTCATGTCTAAATGTTAACATATAACATGTTATCATGTCTAAATGTTAACATATAACATGTTATCATGTCTAAATGTTAACATATAACACCTTCTCATGTCTAAATGTTAACATATAACACCTTCTCATGTCTAACATATAACATGTTATCATGTCTAAATGTTAACATATAACACGTTCTCATGTCTAAATGTTAACATATAACATGTTATCATGTCTAAATGTTAACATATAACACCTTCTCATGTCTAACATATAACATGTTATCATGTCTAAATGTTAACATATAACACCTTCTCATGTCTAACATATAACATGTTATCATGTCTAAATGTTAACAAATAACACGTTCTCATGTCTAAATGTTAACATATAACATGTTATCATGTCTAAATGTTAACAAATAACACGTTCTCATGTCTAAATGTTAACATATAACATGTTATCATGTCTAAATGTTAACATATAACACATTCTCATGTCTCAATGTTAACATATAACACATCTCATGTCTAAATGTTAACATACAACACGTTCTCATGTCTAAATGTTAACATATAACATGTTCTCATGTCTAAATGTTAACATATAACATGTTCTCATGTCTAAATGTTAACATATAACATGTTCTCATGTCTAAATGTTGACATATAACACATTCTCATGTCTAAATGTTAACATACAACACGTTCTCATGTCTAAATGTTAACATATAACATGTTATCTTGTCTAAATGTTAACATACAACACGTTCTCATGTCTAAATGTTAACATATAACACGTTCTCATGTCTAAATGTTAACATATAACATGTTCTCATGTCTAACATATAACATGTTATCATGTCTAAATGTTAACATATAACATGTTCTCATGTCTAAATGTTGACATATAACATGTTATCATGTCTAAATGTTAACATATAACACCTTCTCATGTCTAACATATAACATGTTATCATGTCTAAATGTTAACATATAACACCTTCTCATGTCTAACATATAACATGTTATCATGTCTAAATGTTAACAAATAACACGTTCTCATGTCTAAATGTTAACATATAACATGTTATCATGTCTAAATGTTAACATATAACACATTCTCATGTCTCAATGTTAACATATAACACATCTCATGTCTAAATGTTAACATACAACACGTTCTCATGTCTAAATGTTAACATATAACATGTTCTCATGTCTAAATGTTAACATATAACATGTTCTCATGTCTAAATGTTAACATATAACATGTCCTCATGTCTAAATGTTGACATATAACACATTCTCATGTCTAAATGTTAACATACAACACATTCTCATGTCTAAATGTTAACATATAACACGTTATCATGTCTAAATGTTAACATATAACATGTTCTCATGTCTAACATATAACATGTTATCATGTCTAAATGTTAACATATAACATGTTCTCATGTCTAAATGTTGACATATAACACATTCTCATGTCTAACATATAACATGTTATCATGTCTAAATGTTAACATATAACATGTTCTTGTCTAAATGTTAACATATAACATGTTATGTCTAAATGTTAACATATAACACCTTCTCATGTCTAACATATAACATGTTATCATGTCTAAATGTTAACATACAACACGTTCTCATGTCTAAATGTTAACATATAACATGTTATCTTGTCTAAATGTTAACATACAACACGTTCTCATGTCTAAATGTTGACATATAACATGTTATCATGTCTAAATGTTAACATATAACACCTTCTCATGTCTAACATATAACATGTTATCATGTCTAAATGTTAACATATAACACCTTCTCATGTCTAACAAATAACACGTTCTCATGTCTAAATGTTAACATATAACATGTTATCATGTCTAAATGTTAACATATAACACATTCTCATGTCTCAATGTTAACATATAACACATCTCATGTCTAAATGTTAACATACAACACGTTCTCATGTCTAAATGTTAACATATAACATGTTCTCATGTCTAAATGTTAACATATAACATGTCCTCATGTCTAAATGTTGACATATAACACATTCTCATGTCTAAATGTTAACATACAACACGTTCTCATGTCTAAATGTTAACATACAACATGTTATCTTGTCTAAATGTTAACATATAACACGTTCTCATGTCTAAATGTTAACATATAACATGTTCTCATGTCTAACATATAACATGTTATCATGTCTAAATGTTAACATATAACATGTTCTCATGTCTAAATGTTGACATACAACACATTCTCATGTCTAACATATAACATGTTATCATGTCTAAATGTTAACATATAACATGTTCTTGTCTAAATGTTAACATATAACATGTTATGTCTAAATGTTAACATATAACACCTTCTCATGTCTAACATATAACATGTTATCATGTCTAAATGTTAACAAATAACACGTTCTCATGTCTAAATGTTAACATATAACATGTTATCATGTCTAAATGTTAACATATAACACATTCTCATGTCTCAATGTTAACATATAACACATCTCATGTCTAAATGTTAACATACAACACGTTCTCATGTCTAAATGTTAACATATAACATGTTCTCATGTCTAAATGTTAACATATAACATGTTCTCATGTCTAAATGTTAACATATAACATGTTCTCATGTCTAAATGTTGACATATAACACATTCTCATGTCTAAATGTTAACATACAACATGTTCTCATGTGTAAATGTTAACATATAACATGTTATCTTGTCTAAATGTTAACATACAACACGTTCTCATGTCTAAATGTTAACATATAACACGTTCTCATGTCTAAATGTTAACATATAACATGTTCTCATGTCTAACATATAACATGTTATCATGTCTAAATGTTAACATATAACATGTTCTCATGTCTAAATGTTGACATATAACACATTCTCATGTCTAACATATAACATGTTATCATGTCTAAATGTTAACATATAACATGTTCTTGTCTAAATGTTAACATATAACATGTTATGTCTAAATGTTAACATATAACACCTTCTCATGTCTAACATATAACATGTTATCATGTCTAAATGTTAACATATAACATGTTCTCATGTCTAAATGTTGACATATAACACATTCTCATGTCTAAATGTTAACATACAACACGTTCTCATGTCTAAATGTTAACATATAACATGTTATCTTGTCTAAATGTTAACATACAACACGTTCTCATGTCTAAATGTTAACATATAACACGTTCTCATGTCTAAATGTTAACATATAACATGTTCTCATGTCTAACATATAACATGTTATCATGTCTAAATGTTAACATATAACATGTTCTCATGTCTAAATGTTGACATACAACACATTCTCATGTCGAACATATAACATGTTATCATGTCTAAATGTTAACATATAACATGTTCTTGTCTAAATGTTAACATAACATGTTATGTCTAAATGTTAACATATAACACCTTCTCATGTCTAACATATAACATGTTATCATGTCTAAATGTTAACATATAACATGTTCTCATGTCTCAATGTTAACATACAACACATTCTCATGTCTAAATGTTAACATATAACATGTTCTCATGTCTAAATGTTAACATATAACATGTTCTCATGTCTAAATGTTAACATATAACATGTTCTCATGTCTAAATGTTGACATATAACACATTCTCATGTCTAAATGTTAACATACAACATGTTCTCATGTGTAAATGTTAACATATAACATGTTATCTTGTCTAAATGTTAACATACAACACGTTCTCATGTCTAAATGTTAACATATAACACGTTCTCATGTCTAAATGTTAACATATAACATGTTCTCATGTCTAACATATAACATGTTATCATGTCTAAATGTTAACATATAACATGTTCTCATGTCTAAATGTTGACATATAACACATTCTCATGTCTAACATATAACATGTTATCATGTCTAAATGTTAACATATAACATGTTCTTGTCTAAATGTTAACATATAACATGTTATGTCTAAATGTTAACATATAACACCTTCTCATGTCTAACATACAACATGTTCTCATGTCTAAATGTTGACATATAACACATTCTCATGTCTAAATGTTAACATACAACACGTTCTCATGTCTAAATGTTAACATATAACATGTTATCTTGTCTAAATGTTAACATACAACACGTTCTCATGTCTAAATGTTAACATATAACACGTTCTCATGTCTAAATGTTAACATATAACATGTTCTCATGTCTAACATATAACATGTTATCATGTCTAAATGTTAACATATAACATGTTCTCATGTCTAAATGTTGACATACAACACATTCTCATGTCGAACATATAACATGTTATCATGTCTAAATGTTAACATATAACATGTTCTTGTCTAAATGTTAACATAACATGTTATGTCTAAATGTTAACATATAACACCTTCTCATGTCTAACATATAACATGTTATCATGTCTAAATGTTAACATATAACATGTTCTCATGTCTAAATGTTGACATATAACACATTCTCATGTCTAAATGTTAACATACAACACGTTCTCATGTCTAAATGTTAACATATAACATGTTATCTTGTCTAAATGTTAACATACAACACGTTCTCATGTCTAAATGTTAACATATAACACGTTCTCATGTCTAAATGTTAACATATAACATGTTCTCATGTCTAACATATAACATGTTATCATGTCTAAATGTTAACATATAACATGTTCTCATGTCTAAATGTTGACATATAACACATTCTCATGTCTAACATATAACATGTTATCATGTCTAAATGTTAACATATAACATGTTCTTGTCTAAATGTTAACATATAACATGTTCTTGTCTAAATGTTAACATACAACACATTCTCATGTCTAAATGTTAACATATAACACGTTATCATGTCTAAATGTTAACATATAACATGTTCTCATGTCTAACATATAACATGTTATCATGTCTAAATGTTAACATATAACATGTTCTCATGTCTAAATGTTGACATATAACACATTCTCATGTCTAACATATAACATGTTATCATGTCTAAATGTTAACATATAACATGTTCTTGTCTAAATGTTAACATATAACATGTTATGTCTAAATGTTAACATATAACACCTTCTCATGTCTAACATATAACATGTTATCATGTCTAAATGTTAACATATAACATGTTCTCATGTCTAAATGTTGACATATAACACATTCTCATGTCTAAATGTTAACATACAACACGTTCTCATGTCTAAATGTTAACATATAACATGTTATCTTGTCTAAATGTTAACATACAACACGTTCTCATGTCTAAATGTTAACATATAACACGTTCTCATGTCTAAATGTTAACATATAACATGTTCTCATGTCTAACATATAACATGTTATCATGTCTAAATGTTAACATATAACATGTTCTCATGTCTAAATGTTGACATATAACACATTCTCATGTCTAACATATAACATGTTATCATGTCTAAATGTTAACATATAACACCTTCTCATGTCTAACATATAACATGTTATCATGTCTAAATGTTAACAAATAACACGTTCTCATGTCTAAATGTTAACATATAACATGTTATCATGTCTAAATGTTAACATATAACACATTCTCATGTCTCAATGTTAACATATAACACATCTCATGTCTAAATGTTAACATACAACACGTTCTCATGTCTAAATGTTAACATATAACATGTTCTCATGTCTAAATGTTAACATATAACATGTTCTCATGTCTAAATGTTAACATATAACATGTCCTCATGTCTAAATGTTGACATATAACACATTCTCATGTCTAAATGTTAACATACAACACATTCTCATGTCTAAATGTTAACATATAACACGTTATCATGTCTAAATGTTAACATATAACATGTTCTCATGTCTAACATATAACATGTTATCATGTCTAAATGTTAACATATAACATGTTCTCATGTCTAAATGTTGACATATAACACATTCTCATGTCTAACATATAACATGTTATCATGTCTAAATGTTAACATATAACATGTTCTTGTCTAAATGTTAACATATAACATGTTATGTCTAAATGTTAACATATAACACCTTCTCATGTCTAACATATAACATGTTATCATGTCTAAATGTTAACATACAACACGTTCTCATGTCTAAATGTTAACATATAACATGTTATCTTGTCTAAATGTTAACATACAACACGTTCTCATGTCTAAATGTTGACATATAACATGTTATCATGTCTAAATGTTAACATATAACACCTTCTCATGTCTAACATATAACATGTTATCATGTCTAAATGTTAACATATAACACCTTCTCATGTCTAACAAATAACACGTTCTCATGTCTAAATGTTAACATATAACATGTTATCATGTCTAAATGTTAACATATAACACATTCTCATGTCTCAATGTTAACATATAACACATCTCATGTCTAAATGTTAACATACAACACGTTCTCATGTCTAAATGTTAACATATAACATGTTCTCATGTCTAAATGTTAACATATAACATGTCCTCATGTCTAAATGTTGACATATAACACATTCTCATGTCTAAATGTTAACATACAACACGTTCTCATGTCTAAATGTTAACATACAACATGTTATCTTGTCTAAATGTTAACATATAACACGTTCTCATGTCTAAATGTTAACATATAACATGTTCTCATGTCTAACATATAACATGTTATCATGTCTAAATGTTAACATATAACATGTTCTCATGTCTAAATGTTGACATACAACACATTCTCATGTCTAACATATAACATGTTATCATGTCTAAATGTTAACATATAACATGTTCTTGTCTAAATGTTAACATATAACATGTTATGTCTAAATGTTAACATATAACACCTTCTCATGTCTAACATATAACATGTTATCATGTCTAAATGTTAACAAATAACACGTTCTCATGTCTAAATGTTAACATATAACATGTTATCATGTCTAAATGTTAACATATAACACATTCTCATGTCTCAATGTTAACATATAACACATCTCATGTCTAAATGTTAACATACAACACGTTCTCATGTCTAAATGTTAACATATAACATGTTCTCATGTCTAAATGTTAACATATAACATGTTCTCATGTCTAAATGTTAACATATAACATGTTCTCATGTCTAAATGTTGACATATAACACATTCTCATGTCTAAATGTTAACATACAACATGTTCTCATGTGTAAATGTTAACATATAACATGTTATCTTGTCTAAATGTTAACATACAACACGTTCTCATGTCTAAATGTTAACATATAACACGTTCTCATGTCTAAATGTTAACATATAACATGTTCTCATGTCTAACATATAACATGTTATCATGTCTAAATGTTAACATATAACATGTTCTCATGTCTAAATGTTGACATATAACACATTCTCATGTCTAACATATAACATGTTATCATGTCTAAATGTTAACATATAACATGTTCTTGTCTAAATGTTAACATATAACATGTTATGTCTAAATGTTAACATATAACACCTTCTCATGTCTAACATATAACATGTTATCATGTCTAAATGTTAACATATAACATGTTCTCATGTCTAAATGTTGACATATAACACATTCTCATGTCTAAATGTTAACATACAACACGTTCTCATGTCTAAATGTTAACATATAACATGTTATCTTGTCTAAATGTTAACATACAACACGTTCTCATGTCTAAATGTTAACATATAACACGTTCTCATGTCTAAATGTTAACATATAACATGTTCTCATGTCTAACATATAACATGTTATCATGTCTAAATGTTAACATATAACATGTTCTCATGTCTAAATGTTGACATACAACACATTCTCATGTCGAACATATAACATGTTATCATGTCTAAATGTTAACATATAACATGTTCTTGTCTAAATGTTAACATAACATGTTATGTCTAAATGTTAACATATAACACCTTCTCATGTCTAACATATAACATGTTATCATGTCTAAATGTTAACATATAACATGTTCTCATGTCTCAATGTTAACATACAACACATTCTCATGTCTAAATGTTAACATATAACATGTTCTCATGTCTAAATGTTAACATATAACATGTTCTCATGTCTAAATGTTAACATATAACATGTTCTCATGTCTAAATGTTGACATATAACACATTCTCATGTCTAAATGTTAACATACAACATGTTCTCATGTGTAAATGTTAACATATAACATGTTATCTTGTCTAAATGTTAACATACAACACGTTCTCATGTCTAAATGTTAACATATAACACGTTCTCATGTCTAAATGTTAACATATAACATGTTCTCATGTCTAACATATAACATGTTATCATGTCTAAATGTTAACATATAACATGTTCTCATGTCTAAATGTTGACATATAACACATTCTCATGTCTAACATATAACATGTTATCATGTCTAAATGTTAACATACAACATGTTCTTGTCTAAATGTTAACATATAACATGTTATGTCTAAATGTTAACATATAACACCTTCTCATGTCTAACATACAACATGTTCTCATGTCTAAATGTTGACATATAACACATTCTCATGTCTAAATGTTAACATACAACACGTTCTCATGTCTAAATGTTAACATATAACATGTTATCTTGTCTAAATGTTAACATACAACACGTTCTCATGTCTAAATGTTAACATATAACACGTTCTCATGTCTAAATGTTAACATATAACATGTTCTCATGTCTAACATATAACATGTTATCATGTCTAAATGTTAACATATAACATGTTCTCATGTCTAAATGTTGACATACAACACATTCTCATGTCGAACATATAACATGTTATCATGTCTAAATGTTAACATATAACATGTTCTTGTCTAAATGTTAACATAACATGTTATGTCTAAATGTTAACATATAACACCTTCTCATGTCTAACATATAACATGTTATCATGTCTAAATGTTAACATATAACATGTTCTCATGTCTAAATGTTGACATATAACACATTCTCATGTCTAAATGTTAACATACAACACGTTCTCATGTCTAAATGTTAACATATAACATGTTATCTTGTCTAAATGTTAACATACAACACGTTCTCATGTCTAAATGTTAACATATAACACGTTCTCATGTCTAAATGTTAACATATAACATGTTCTCATGTCTAACATATAACATGTTATCATGTCTAAATGTTAACATATAACATGTTCTCATGTCTAAATGTTGACATATAACACATTCTCATGTCTAACATATAACATGTTATCATGTCTAAATGTTAACATATAACATGTTCTTGTCTAAATGTTAACATATAACATGTTATGTCTAAATGTTAACATATAACACCTTCTCATGTCTAACATACAACATGTTCTCATGTCTAAATGTTGACATATAACACATTCTCATGTCTAAATGTTAACATACAACACGTTCTCATGTCTAAATGTTAACATATAACATGTTATCTTGTCTAAATGTTAACATACAACACGTTCTCATGTCTAAATGTTAACATATAACACGTTCTCATGTCTAAATGTTAACATATAACATGTTCTCATGTCTAACATATAACATGTTATCATGTCTAAATGTTAACATATAACATGTTCTCATGTCTAAATGTTGACATACAACACATTCTCATGTCGAACATATAACATGTTATCATGTCTAAATGTTAACATATAACATGTTCTTGTCTAAATGTTAACATAACATGTTATGTCTAAATGTTAACATATAACACCTTCTCATGTCTAACATATAACATGTTATCATGTCTAAATGTTAACATATAACATGTTCTCATGTCTAAATGTTGACATATAACACATTCTCATGTCTAAATGTTAACATACAACACGTTCTCATGTCTAAATGTTAACATATAACATGTTATCTTGTCTAAATGTTAACATACAACACGTTCTCATGTCTAAATGTTAACATATAACACGTTCTCATGTCTAAATGTTAACATATAACATGTTCTCATGTCTAACATATAACATGTTCTCATGTCTAAATGTTAACATATAACATGTTCTCATGTCTAAATGTTAACATATAACATGTTATCTTGTCTAAATGAGTCTGTACTAAGTCCTTGTGTTCATGTGTGTGTGCATTTCAGGTGTGTCACCTCACACGTGTGTGCAACCTGAAGCCCCCCCTCGCTGCTGATGTCACAGGTGGGCGGGCTCATGTTGTCCAGCATGTTGTAGAGCAGGAAGTCTTCGTCCTCATCGCAGTGCTTCGACTCTCCGTTCAAAACGAACTGATAGGGCGACGCCCCCTGCCGGAGCCCCGTCTCCTCTCTGTCCACAGCCCCGCCCCCTCCGCTGCCCTCCCCCAGGTACGTGAGCATGGGGGGACGGTGCCTGACCTGCAGGTGGCTGCCGATGGAGGCCTTCAGGCCGCAGGTGAACTGACAGAGTTTACAGCGATAAAGCTCCACCATAAAGGACTCCACCAGCCCCCCCGACAGACCCTCTACCTCCCCACAGTACAGACTGGAGCTCACAGCCCCGCCCACCAGTTGCAGAGTCACAGGACTGATGTCCCGGTACCGCTGCTTCACAGACGACATCACCACGACATCACTGAAAGCAGAAGACATCGTGACAGATACCAGTTTATATAAAGTTTGATTGTAACCAGTGTGATCAGAATAAGCTGCACTTTTAACCATAAACTTAAAAACTTGAACTTTAACCACACCTTGTAAACGAGTTTGAATGTTTGACCTGATTGATACGGAACTCTCTGGAAGTCCTCTAAGTCCCTCGACCCAAATCCAACCTCCCTTTTCACAACGACCTGTGGCTCTATATCCGACACATGAACATTTCAAATCTCTCACTTTAAACGGAACGTTAGAGGCACAGCTTTAATAAGACACAGACCGTGTTTAACGCAAACACTCTTTTTGATCTTTGTTCTTTTTGATACTTTCTCAACTTAATGTGGTGTTTGTCTCTTCATCTGCTCTCACTTTCCTCTTGTTTTTCCTCACTGCAATACTCAGTAATTGAGTAACTGAGTACCTGAGTAACAGAGTAATCCGAGTATCTGAGTACCCCAGTCCCAAAGTAACTGAGTAACAGAGTAACCCGAGTATCTGAGTACCCCAGTCCCAAAGTAACTGAGTAACAGAGTAACCCGAGTATCTGAGTACCCCAGTCCCAAAGTAACTGAGTAACAGAGTAACTGAGTAACAGAGTACCAGAGTAACAGAGTACCTGAGTAACAGAGTACCTCAGTACCTGAGTAACAGAGTAACCCGAGTATCTGAGTACCCCAGTCCCAAAGTAACTGAGTAACAGAGTAACTGAGTAACAGAGTACCAGAGTAACAGAGTACCTGAGTAACGGAGTACCAGAGTACCAGAGTACCAGAGTACCCTGAGTAACAGAGTACCAGAGTACCCTGAGTAACAGAGTAACTGAGTAACTGAGTACCTGAGTAACCTGAGTAACCTGAGTAACAGAGTAACTGAGTAACAGAGTAACTTCTTTTTTTAAATTGATTTAATCAATGTGCAAACTCAAAAACAATTAAACAAAACAAACCCAATAAACCCAGAAAAAACAACATGTCATGAAGGTAGCATCACAGAAAGCTAACGAGGCTAAGATGATGCTAACATGACCAAACTTTTAAAATACTGACAGGAATCGACAGCGTACAGTCGAACAGAAGTTGTGAAGTATGTGGCAATAGTATGTTCAAAAAATCCCTCAGCACCAATACAAGAGGTCATGATCTGAAGCTACAGGTACAACACCAGCCTGGTCCACGGAAACCTTTTTTCTCTAGTAGAACACCACCAGTATGGAACAGCCTGAGTCAAGCAACAGTTAGTGCCTCCTCAGTCAACGCATTTAAGACCAGCCTAGGGAGAGAATGGCAACACCATCAAAGCCAACACCAACACATATTTTCCTACTAATTCACCGTCCAGTCGCCACGTTCTGCATTAACATATCTAACAAACCTTGAGACTCAACTATTTACGGATGAGGATCAAGCCATCACCTTGGTTTAGGGTCTCAATACTCTTAAAGGGTACCTAATGACCTTTACTAAAGATAAATTACTAAAGATAAATGATGCTGAGATTATGCTAATTCAATGCTAACATGATGCTAATTCAATGCTAACACGGTGTTACTAGCAGCGAACTAACCGGAGCTTTTCAGCCGAAGCTAACAGTGTTAGCAGAAGCTAACCATCCGGGTCTTCAGCGTCATGTCTGCGTCATGTTGTCACCGCGCGAGGCCGCGTGAGGTTCAGGTGATTACAGGTGAACTGTAACTCTCATCTGCTGCTCGTGCTGCTGCAAACACACCGTGATGTTTACTTCCGCTTTTCCTACGAGCCGGACCCTACGTCACATCCGGTCACTTCCGTCTCTGGAAACATCCGGGTACTTCCCAAGTCCAGTCAATAAGAAACAACAGAAATACATTCAAACTAACAAAACAGGGCAATATAAACAAATATGAATAAAAATAGAGAAACGTAAATAAATAATATGAATAAAAAGAGAATATCTAAATACAAATATTTATATTAAATAGATCTTTGGTTTGTAAACTTTATTAATAGATATATATTTCAAGAGATTTATGAAATACGTCCTTTTGGTAAAGAATCCAAATATAACATGTTCATAAAATAATAATAAATCTTTGAAAACACATTTTGAAACATTTCCCAGAACTCTTTAGTTTAATAATCACAATAATCCTAACAATAATAATAATATAACAATAATTACCAATTACCGGGGTACCACACTACTCAGCCTCCCGGGGAAGGCTTATGCCAGGGTGCTGGAAAGGAGGCTCTGACCGTTTATCGAACCTCAGATCCAAGAGGAGCAGTGCGGATTCCGTCCCGGCCGTGGAACAGTGGACCAGCTCTTTACCCTCACAAGACTACTGGAGGGGTTCTGGGAGTTTGCCCAACCAGTCTACATGTCTTGGAGTCGAGCCGCTACTCCTTCGCGTCAAAAGGAGTCAGCTGAGGTGGTTCAGCATCTAATCAGGATGCCTCCTGGACGCCTCCCACTGGAGGTTTTCCAGGCACGTCCAACTGGGAAGAGACCCGGGGAAGACCCAGAACACGCTGGAGGGATTATATCTCCCAGCTGGCCTGGGAACGCCTCGGGATCCCCCAGAATGAGCTGGAACATGTTGCCGGTGAGAGGGAGGTCTGGGTCAGCCTGCTGGGCCTGCTGCCACCACGACCCGACCCCGGATAAGAGGAGGAAAATGGATGGATGGATGGATAACAATAAAAATAATATAATAATAAAACACTCAGTGAGGAACCTTAGAGACTTCAGGTCACTCAATGAGGAACCTTTTTTTCATTAACATCTGCCACTACGGAGAGCCAATTCCCACAGACATGAGAGCTCGAGGGGGTCACGTGATGCAGCGAAGCTAGGTAGACGCTGGCCCAGAGGCTCTTCAAACAAATCCTGTTTAAAACCCTTTAAAACACCCAAACTCAGTCCCAACCGGGTTGGACAGCTTTAATATGGTCCGAGGAACCAGAAACAAACTGAAGTCGGCTGATGAGCAAACTCTGACATCTATTGATAAAACTGCCGCCGAGAATAGCGACGAAGAAGTTCATGTCATGGCGGCGGCAGCACAAGAGCACCTGGGCGGTGTGAAAGACTCCCTCATTCTTCAAGAGATACGAAACGGTAACCAAGCTCTCTCCAGTAAACTCGACTCTAAAACCGCAGAAATTAACCAATCTATCTCTGGACTGAAGACGATGCTGGATACACTGAGCACCTGCAGAACCGAAGCGGAGAACCGCATTAGCACAGCAGAGGACCAGCTGGTGGGCCTCGATTCTCGCGTCCAAAAACTAAGTAAAGAAAATGACTTTTTACTGGAGAAAGTCAACCAGCTGGAAAACTACAGCCGACGCAACAATAGTTCACAGTTAGGACCCAATAGCAAGACCACAGGAGACAGAAGTTGATATAAACAGGTTTTATTTAGCCTGAATAAAGAGGACAGGAAGGTGTGGAGCCCGTGGTCCGACACCAGAGAGTAGGCAGATCGACGGTGTGAGTCCCGTGGCTCGACACCGGAGGGCTGGCAGCTTGACGGCGTGTGTAGTCCATTTAACACAAAGGAGGGCAGAGCGGCGGTGTGTAATCCGTTAATACCACGGAGGGCAGAAGATGCCACAGGGTTGAAGCTGGTGAACGACGGTACGACCTGACAACCCCAGACTGCAGGACCAGAGCTTATATAGTGTCAGGGGAATCATTAGTGGGACCTGAGTCAGGTGTGTCAGGCTGCAGGAGGTGATCGGCTGGAGTGTCCTCAGCTGTGCACAATCAAGGGCGTGGCCATGGGAGGTGTCTGGAGGCAGAGGACAAACACAGAGCACATGGCACACAATAACAAACAGGACACATGAGGAGAGGAGATCAGGGGAAACACAACGGGTCAGACAGGGATCCTGGATCCTGACAACGTGTCGTTAACCTGAAGGAGAAGTGCGAGGGAAACGACCCTGTGAACATTTTTACCAAGTTGATCCCAGCCACTCAGACAGAGCATTTCACTGAGCCGCTGATCATAGAGCGAGCACACCGAACTCTTACACACCGTCCACCTGCAGACCAGAGACCGAGACATGTATTGATCCTGCGCATCGCCACACAGCGGTCCAAAGAGAACAACGGCCCCGTCATGTACGAAGATGAAGAGTACGAAGATGAAGAGTACGAAGTTAAGAGGGAGCTTCGCTCCAAGGACATCCCGTTTGCCCTGCTTCATCCTGTAACACTGAGGATCACGCTAAATGGACCTGTTAAAAGGAAGAGAGTTTTGATACACCTTAAAAAATTGCAAACAGATATCGCTTTTTTACAAGAGACCCATCTTACCACACAGGAGCATAAAAAGCTGAGAAGAGAATGGGTAGGACACGTACTATCATCATCATTTAACTCGAAAGCCAGGGGGGTTGCTATTTTAATAAATAAAAACATTCCAGTGACAATTGGAGAAACTATAATTGATCCATCAGGCCGCTATGTCCCAGTTAATTGCCAAATCTACTCGGAACCCTGGACACTGTTAAACTTATACGCACCTAACTATGATGGTGAATCCTTTATTCAAGATATTTTTATGAAGGTATCAGGGGGACAACAAAACATACTTGTAGGAGGCGATTTTAATTTTTGTTTAGATCCTATATTAGATAAATCAGCAACAACAACATCCAAAACAAAAGCAGCTAAAACTACCTTAACATGTATGAAAGATCTAAACCTGACTGATGTGTGGAGACAGATGCACCCTCAAACTAGAGACTACTCCTTTTACTCCTGCCCACACAACTCTCACACCAGGATTGACCTATTCTTATTGTCAACACAGCTAATTCATAGAACACTACAATCTGAATATTTATCTAGGATGCTGTCTGATCATTCACCTTTGACCCTATCTATTTTTATGCCAGACAAACCAGCAAACCAATATAGATGGCGTCTGCCCTCTGTCTCCAGGACTCTTTGTCCTGGCTATTGAACCACTTGCTGAAGCAATTAGACGGAATCCAGATATAAAGGGGTTCAGAGTGGACCAAATAAATCATCAAATTAATCTCCTGGCAGATGATGTAATTCTATATCTAACAGCCCCGGTTAACTCTCTCACTAAATTACAGACGCTACTGAACACCTGTGGTGCTATTTCAGGATATAAGGTCAATCTGGAAAAAAGTGAAATTATTCCACTCACGAACTTCGATCACACTGAATACCAACAAACAACCCCATTTAAGTGGCTCCCGAATATTAAATATCTAGGAATAATTATAGATAATGATCTTAAAAATTTGTACAAACTTAATTACCTCCCATTGCTGAGTAAAATCGAGGACGACCTACGCAGATGGATGAATCTATCCATTACTCTAATTGGTCGAATAAACTGTGTGAAAATGAATATTCTCCCGAGGTTGCAGTATCTTTTCCAGTCCTTACCCATTCCATTACCTCAAACCTTTTTTTAAACCCTCAACAAACACATTAGGCAGTTTCTATGGAACTGTAAAATGCCAAGGGTGTCAATGGAAAAATGAACATGGGATTATAGTCCAGCAGGTTTTGGACTAGCCAATTTGAAGAAATATTATTTAGCAGCCCAGATGCGATATATTTTGTCATTTTTTGACGGTGATGCTTCCCCCTCCTGGATACAAATTGCACTTCATCCTCTGAAAGAAGAAACCTCCAGTGATTTTATTTATAAATGGAACTCCAGAACCATATCCAAGAGGACAGACAATCCTACTTTGAAACATTTTATTGAAATATGGTATGAAGTTAAAAACACCTCTAAGACAAAATGAACTTGTGCCCATGACTCTAAGTAACAAGATTCTGGAGAGTTGGCATGACAGAGGAATCCAGTATCTGGAAGACTGCTTTGATAAAGGACTCCTCATGCCTTTTGAAGAACTGAAGAGAAAGTATGATTTGCCCAGTAGAACTTTCTTTTGTTACCTCCAGTTAAGATCCTTTTTGAGAACCAACCTGAGCCCTGGAATGACTCTACCTGTGTTAACTAATGTGGAAAAATTGCTTCACCAGGGAAATGTGTATAAATGTATTTGTAAAATGTCCTCCATGTTGCTGAATGAGGGCCCAAAACCAGGATTACACAGATCCAGGATGAGATGGGAATCAGACTTGAATATAACAATTGATGAAGAACTCTGGTCAGATTTGTGCCAGAACAGTTTGTCAGCAACAGTTAATGCCCGGTACAGACTTGTTCATTGTAACTTTCTCCATCAGCTGTACCTCACCCCACAGAGGCTTCATAAATCCAAAGCTGAATTGTCAGAAATGTGTTTCAGATGGGGTATAGAGTTCGGCTCCTTCCTTCACTGTACCTGCTTTGCACAGAGGTGAGATCCTCTTGGTATGACTTTTGTAATATAATAACTAAGATCACAGGGGTTACCTTTCCATTAGATCCTGAGCTATGTTTACTGGGAAACTTCACAACTCTCAACAGGTCTTTAACGAAGCTCCAAATTAAACTTGCAGAACTTGCTTTATGTGTGGGCAGGAAATGTATCGCAATGACGTGGAAGTGTGATTCCCCCACTCTCATGGAGTGAGTGTTTGTTTTTTGTTTTGTTTGGGTGGGGGAATTATTTATTTACTTTATTTATTTAATTTTATTTACTTAATTTTATTTCATCTATTTGTGTTATTTTGTTTTGTTTGTTTTTTCTTTCTTAACTTGTTATGTAATTTTTTGTAATGTTTAATGTACTGTGTTCTGTATGCTCTCTTGCATTCTTAAAATACTTGGAAAAATTAAATATTCCAAAAAAAAAAAGAGGAACCTTAGAGACTTTAGGTCACTCAGTGAGGAACCTTAGAGACTTTAGGTCACTCAGTGAGGAACTTCAGGTCACTCAGTGAGGGACCTTAGAGACTTTAGGTCACTTAGTGAGGAACCTTAGAGACTTTAGGTCACTCAGTGTGGAACCTTAAAGACTTCAGTTCACTCAGTGAGGAACCTTAGATACTTTAGGTCACTCAGTGGGGAACCTTAGAGACTTCAGGTCACTCAGTGAGGAACCGTAGAGACTTTAGGTCACTCAGTGAGGAACCTTAGGACTTTAGGTCACTCAGTGATGAACTTTAGGTCACTCAGTGAGGAACCTTACAGAATTCAGATCACTCAGTGATGAACCTTAAAGACTTCAGGTCACTTAGTGAGGAACCTTAGAGACTTTAGGTCACTCAGTGAGGAACCTTAAAGACTTCAGGTCACTCAGTGAGGAACCTTAGGGACTTTAGGTCACTCAGTGAGGAACCTGATAGACTTCAGGTCACTCAGTGAGGAACCTTAAAGACTTCAGGTCACTCAGTGAGGAACCTTAGAGACTTTAGGTCACTCAGTGAGGAACCTGATAGACTTCAGGTCACTCAGTGAGGAACCTTAGAGACTTTAGGTCACTCAGTGAGGAACCTGATAGACTTCAGGTCACTCAGTGAGGAACCTTAGAGACTTTAGGTCACTCAGTGAAGAACCTGATAGACTTCAGGTCACTCAGTGAGGAACCGTAGAGACTTTAGGTCACTCAGTGAGGAACCTTAGATACTTTAGGTCACTCAGTGAGAAACCTTAGAGACTTTTGGTCACTCAGTGAGGAACCTTTTGAGACTTCAGGTCACTCAGTGAGGAACCTTAGATACTTTAGGTCACTCAGTGAGGAACCTTAGAGACTTCAGGTCACTCAGTGAGGAACCTTAGAGAATTCAGGTCACTTAGTGAGGAACCTTAGAGACTTCAGGTCACTCAGTGAGGAAGCTTTTGAGACTTCAGGTCACTCAGTGAGGAACCTTAGAGACTTTAGGTCACTCAGTGAGGAACCTTAGAGACTTCAGGTCACTCAGTGAGGAACCTTAGATACTTTAGGTCACTCAGTGAGGAACCTTAGATACTTTAGGTCACTCAGTGAGGAACCTTAAAGACTTCAGGTCACTCAGTGAGGGACCTTAGAGACTTTAGGTCACTTAGTGAGGAACCTTAGAGACTTCAGGTCACTCAGTGAGGAACCTTAAAGACTCCAGGTCACTCAGTGAGGGACCTTAGAGACTTTAGGTCACTTAGTGAGGAACCTTCGAGACTTTAGGTCACTCAGTGTGGAACCTTAAAGACTTCAGTTCACTCAGTGAGGAACCTTAGAGACTTTAGGTCACTTAGTGAGGAACCTTAGAGACTTTAGGTCACTTAGTGAGGAACCTTCGAGACTTTAGGTCACTCAGTGTGGAACCTTAAAGACTTCAGTTCACTCAGTGAGGAACCTTAAAGACTTCAGGTCACTCAGTGAGGAACCTTAGAGAATTCAGGTCACTTAGTGAGGAACCTTAGAGACTTCAGGTCACTCAGTGAGGAACCTTAGATACTTTAGGTCACTCAGTGAGGAACCTTAGAGACTTCAGGTCACTCAGTGAGGAACCTTAGATACTTTAGGTCACTCAGTGAGGAACCTTAAAGACTTCAGGTCACTCAGTGAGGAACCTTAAAGACTTCAGGTCACTCAGTGAGGAACCTTAGAGACTTTAGGTCACTCAGTGAGGAACCGTAAAGACTTTAGGTCACTCAGTGAGGAACCTTGGAGACCTCAGGTCACTGAGTGAGGAACCGTAGAGACTTTAGGTCACTCAGTGAGGAACCTTGGAGACCTCAGGTCACTGAGTGAGGAACCTTAGAGACTTTAGGTCACTCAGTGAGGAACCTTAAAGACTTCAGGTCACTCAGTGAGGAACCGTAGAGACTTTAGGTCACTCAGTGAGGAACCTTGGAGACCTCAGGTCACTGAGTGAGGAACCTTAGAGACTTTAGGTCACTCAGTGAGGAACCTTGGAGACCTCAGGTCACTGAGTGAGGAACCTTAGAGACTTTAGGTCACATAGTGAGGAACCTTGGAGACTTCAGGTCACTCAGTGAGGAACCTTTTGAAGAACAAAAACTTTGTTTCATGTCACACTGCAGAACGACTTCGTAGTATTCTACATGTGAGGATCTTTATCGATAACTGTTTATATTTAATAACGTTCTTACTTTGATCTTTAATAAACTACGTTAGCATTAGCTCTTTGTTTAGCATTGTTTAGCACCCTAACCCTCTGCTGAGACGTCCTCCATTAATCTGGACATCAAACTGTTCAAGCAGTTTTTTTATTGTTGACAAGACAGGAAGCTGTGTGTGTGTGTGTGTGTGTGTGTGTGTGTGTGTGTGTGTGTGTGGTTAAAGCTTGTCATGCAACACTGTGCAGTGTGAAGCTGCTGTCACGCTATGTGGCTGATTCCTGTTTCGATGTCGTCACACACACACACACACACACACACACACACACACTCACTCTCTCACACACAGTGAAGGTGTGTGATGGTAAAACAACATAGATCTATATATAGATAGAGAGATAGATATTTACTTTATTCATCCCCAGGGGGAAATTTGTATGTTACAGCAGCAAGACACACCAAAAAGCAAAGTAACAGAGTAACCAAAATATTAAGTATTAAAAAATGCACAATAGAATAACAGAGTAGGACAAATTAAATATCAGAATATAGAATATATAAGATAAAACAAAAATGCACAGTATATACAATGAAATAGAATAGTATTAAATGATCTGCCTAGGTGAAAAACAGTGAAAAACAGTCGTGCAAAAATTACAAATCAACCCAGCAAACAACAGTGTAGCGGTGTGTAGTTATGTGGAGGATGATCTGTTCAGAGCTGTTTTATTGTAAAGTCTTATAGCAGAGAGCAGGAATGTTCTCCTGTATCTGTCCTTGTGACAGCGGAGCTGCATCAGTCTGTCCCTGCAGGAGGTGGTGGAGAGGGTGGTCCGGGTTATCCAGTATGGATCATAGTTTCTTCAGAGTCCTCTCCACCACCTCTTCCAGATTGTCTTGTTTGCAGCCAATGATGGAGCCGGCCTTCTTAACCAGTTTGTTAAGTCTGTTGGTGTCTCCGGCTCCAATGCTGCTCCCCCAGCAGACTACAGGAGTACAGTGCACTGGCCACAACAGACTGTAGAACATCTCCAACATCTTGCTGCACAAGTTGAAGGATCCAAGTTTCCTCAAGAAGAAGAGTCGACTCCTCCCCTTCTTGTACACAGCGTTGATGTTGTTCTTCCAGTTCAGTCTGCTGTCGATGGAGACACCCAGGTACTTGTACTCCTCCACCATGTCCACATCCTCTCCCATGAACTCTCAGCGGTTGTGGAGTCGTCGTCTTCCTCCTGAAGTCGACCACCATCTCTCTGGTCTTGGCCACGTTCAGACGCAGGTGATTTCTACCGGCCCACTCCACAAAGTCCTCCACTACTGCCCTGTACTCCTCCTCCCGTCCGTCCCTTATACACCCGACCACTGCAGAGTCATCAGAGAACTTCTGCATCATAGATTCAAATGTAAGTAGTTTTATAGTTTACAGCTAGTTTAAATGTGAAGCTTCTCTTTAAGTTCAGTAGGTGTCAGACAGTGTGTGTGTGTGTGT
>JAFEUB010000354.1:0-15000 GCA_024529925.1 Ophthalmolycus amberensis
GCGGAAGGAGATTACGTACAAAGTCAATGCAAAGACACGGATGGATGCGAGTAGACACGAAATTGCGCCGGGTCGAGAACATCGACACACAGCTTTAACTAAACATCCATAAAGTTTGTTATTCTACCACAAACTACCAACTGTACAAACTCTAAACCCGTCCAGTGAAGCGATAGAGGACAATGCTGCTCATGTGCTATGATGAGGTGCAGGAACATTTCATTGGAAAAGTCTGTTCAGATTGAACAGCTCTCTGTTTGTGTTGAGTCTCTGACGGGGTTCATTGTTTCATGAAAGTCAGTGTTTAGTATTACACTGCTCTCAGTGTTCAGCGCTGGTCCACATGTGATTAAGGAAAAGGCCAAGTCTAAATGTTGCTGAGGAGGGATTCTTTAGTCCGGGGGGGGGGGGGGGGGAGGGATGTGTCAGGCACTATTTAACTTTTTAAAATGAAAAGCCAAAGGGAATAAAGGCTACTTAACCTTCTCTGGACTGCCTTGGCTCTCTTCATCCTCAACAAAACCGTTTCTAACGCATACATCAGCAGCTAACAGGCTTTCCAGGCTGCTCTCTGTTTTTAAGACTCTCGGTTGTGTTGTTTCGTAATACATCATTAAAACTACTAATGACACGCTTCTAAAGCAACCAGAGTCGGTGATTGTTGGAACACTGGAAAGACGAACAAAGAGTTTTATTTTGCATTTTACAATAATCAGTGAGGTGGAATTACTGGTTTTTGTCAATGGAGTCTGTGGCTTTGAGGAGAGCTTTCTAATTGTATGTTTTGCAAGTTATGATATAAATGATCAATGATTTATGTTGATTGTTTATAATAATTGTCAAAAGGCCTAGAATATCCTGAATATCAGGCCGTGGGGTGAACATCCTGTTTGCTCCCTCAGCCCTGGTTCCAGCGGAGAGCCTCGCTGCTCTACATGCATTTTAAAACTGCTCTCAGCTGCTGTAACATCCCTGTGAAAGGAGTTCGTTCTCGAGCGGCTCATCCTTAGCGATGTGTGCCGGTATGTGAGGAAGCCTCGTCGGAGACCTGTTTGCGTTCCTCAAGAGTAGCGCAGAGTGCGAAGTCATGTTCGTCTCACCGAGCTGCGTCCAAATGATTTACAGCGGGAGGACAACGTGACGCGACAGGAATAGAGCCTGAGGGGGCGTCGGGGACGGCGTCTCGGCGGGACGGAGGAGACCACCGTGGGCTTGAGATCAGCTGTGGATCCGTCCGTCTGTCCGACTGCCGATCAATAGTCTCACTTCAGAGAAAACCTCAGAGATAATGTGAACTCTCTCTCTCGCTCTGCTCTTCTTCTCTTTGTCCTTCCATCTCAGATTTGACTGTTTTCACTTCTCTGTTGGTCTTTCCTTATTTCTTTCTTTTTGCCCTTGTTATAGTTGTTTTCCATGTCTTCACATTACCGAACACAAAAAGCTGAATTTAAGTGGCACTCACCAACCAACAGCGTTTACTCTTGTAAAAGCAGTTCTCTTCAGCGCCAAAGACATCATGTGATGAATTATAGAACGACTTAATGGAAGTGTATTCGTCGAACACATTTTAATCTATCTGGCAGAGTCATACTACTGAGCTCCTTTATGTTACAGAAAGGTTGCAGAAAACAATGAATACTTCTCTCTTGATTTATTACCTCAGTAAACATTGTAAACATGAGTTTATGGTCTCAATCTCTAGTTTCAAGTCTTCTTCAATACAGCATGATGTTCATTTAGTACATTATGGTCCATTTAGAGTCACACAGACCATAAAGCAGGGGATGCTTTAGGGGCGGGCTTACTGTGATTGACAGGTCTCTACCCCGGCGTTGTCCGTGTTTTGGTCGCCTCAAAATGTCTTATTCAGCGTTTGGTTTTACTTAGCTCCACCCTCTGTCACTTCTGGTTGCAAAAGAAAAAATGGCGACGCAAAAAATGTAGATGGAAACGCCCAAAACGCCAAACTCAATGCTTCAAAACGTGCATTCCACAAACAGATGGTTGCAACACGACGACTACGTCCACTTCTTTAAAACAGTCTCCGGTCTAGAACCAAACTTCTGCCGAGTGGCTGGACTCTCTCCTTTCCCCAGAGCGACCCGGGTGAGAGGTGGTGGGGATGGGGAAAATAACGACATAGTATTTCTGCAGATATCTGAACGTCTTGTAGCCTCTGGGTCGGGTCCTATGATCTAAATGAACTGCAGCACTTTTTCCAGAGGCAACAGGGTGGTTAACTCTGAGAGCCCTTACGTCTTTCTACGTCCTGTCTCTAACGTATGAACCCATCGTATAATTCAGCTTCGACTTTGACTTTTCTGTATTTCTTTCTTTCACGCCGTCCGTCCGTCCGAGTCTCTCCTCGGCAGTCGAATCTCTCGGCCAAGCGTGAGATGATATTGATCAGCGACCGTCTGCTCCCACGTGTCAACAGTGTCAACAGTGTCAACCACTCAATAAATATTCATTTCTCCGAGACCACTTCCTGTGAGGTCTCCGGGGTGGACTCTGTCGCGTTTAATCTTTCATGCAGACTCCATAATTTACTGCAGCCGGACTGTTTACTTACACCTGAACACACAGTCACAGCGAGGGGCTCTGGTTGGCATGGAAGCCCACGAGGGACATTTGGGAGGTTGGCTGTTTTGCTCACTTAGGGCTTGTGAATAAAATCGCTGTTTTCTCAGTTAGAAAGTAGCCGATTCATTTAGTTTAACAAAAGAAACTAAAGTTAAAAGAGGAGGACAGATTTTTAGCTCTTTTCAACTTAATCAGCTGGTTGCGTTTCCATTTTAACCATTCTGATTCAACCTCCAGACATTAATTATGTTCCTGCTCTCAGGATTTGAAACAGAAGTGTTCACTGGTCCAGGACCCGGCTCAATATTCATTGTTTTAGGTAAAATATTCTGACTCAGGGTACATGTGAAAGGTTTCTTTTACTTAGTTATGTTTAGGAAAAGATCGTGAAATACTTAGGTTCAGGAAAAGATCGTGACATACTTAGTTAGGATCAGGAAAAGATCGTGACATACTTAGTTAGGTTCAGGAAAAGATCGTGACATACTTAGGTTCAGGAAAAGATCGTGAAATACTTAGTTAGGTTCAGGAAAAGATCGTGACATACTTAGTTAGGTTCAGGAAAAGATCGTGACATACTTAGGTTCAGGAAAAGATCGTGACATACTTAGTTAGGTTCAGGAAAAGATCGTGACATACTTAGTTAGGTTTAAAAAAGATCGTGACATACTTAGGATCAGGAAAAGATCGTAAAATAGTTAGTAAGGTTTAGGAAAAGATCGTGAAATACTTAGTTAGGTTCATGAAAAGATTGTGAAATACTTAGGATCAGGAAAAGATCGTAAAATAGACAGTGTTTGGAAAAGATCGTTAAGTTAAGTTTAAGAAAATATCATTGTTTTAGTTAAAATAAGTGGAGAAGTACGCAATTACATAACAAAAACATAAACATTGACATTGTCGTTTCCCACGAGGAACGAAGTGTCTCCTCGCTGACTGAACAATATTTGTTGGAATGTTTGTCTGAATTAAATCAACTAACAGTTCAAAAATCAGATTTCTTCTTCCTCAGTTAACTGAGCTGCTCCCTCTCTGTCTTCTCTGATCTGTCCTCTGGTTACCCATGATTCTGTGTGTGTGTGTGTGTGTGTGTGTGTGTGGTGGGAGGGTTCGGCCCGTCAGCTCCGATGACATACTGGGGGGGGTCATGATCAAGATGGTGGACATTATCCTGTCTGAGAGAGTTGGACGTCGGCAGGAAGAGAAGGTCAGAGTGTCGACTCCGATGTTGTTTTTCCTCCAGCCGGTCGGTTCAAATACAGTCAAGTTTATTTGTGTTCAGCTCAGGTGTCACTCGTCCTCTTTTGGGTCATTTCTCAGAAGAAGAAAAGTGTCTTTTATTCAAGTCCGTCGGAGAGTTTTGTAGTTTAATCTGTGTTGTTCTGCAGCCCACACCTCTGTGACCTGACTCCTCCCTCAGGGATCAATACTGTTCATTTCATCCGTCCTCTGCTCCGACAGCAGTGTTTCATTCCATCCTGTTCATTTCTCCGACTCTCCGTCGACAAATAATCATGACAAGGTGTTCTTCAAGAAGCTCAGCGATCGAACACTTCACAGAAAAGTCTTTAAGTAGAATACTAGTACAGTCGAGTACTAGCAGTAGTCGCAGTAATGCCAAGCTGTGAACGCGTCGTTTTCACGTGAATCATCTACTTGTTAATATATATTTTTCAATATAACTGTTTTTGTCATGAATACTTTCACTCAGAACCCGAATATTACGCGTCAAAAAAGTGGTTTAGGAAAAGATCGTAAAAGTTAGTTTGTTTGTATTTAAAACGTACACTATAGTGTTCAACAACACGGAGGCTCCGTAAACTTCATTAGTCCTTTCAACCTCGACAAAGACGACATCTACTCCGTCTGTTTTATTGCCTTTTCACAATAAAAGCCCCAGACAGACACCGTTTACCAGAGGGAGCTCAAAGGAAACTGGCTTTACGTTTTAAAACAGTCGATGTCAGACAGGAGAGGATCCTCTGCCAGCGTCAAAAGTGTTGCAACAAATTCACATCACTGATGCAGAATATTCACACCTGAGTGTGTTTGTGGTTTTTGTGTCTTTTAAAGCCTGAACAGTTTTCTACTGGGCAGAAATAAAGAGGGACGACAGGAAATAATTAGTTTTCTTCCTTTGGTGTTTTAGCATCAAGGCTGAAACAAAAGGATCACAAGTGCTTTAGAGCTGTCTGTTACCAACACACACACACACACACACACACACACACCTCCCTGTGGTCTGGAGTTTAGGTGGTGGAAACCTCCTTTGTGTCTTTGGCTGAACATTGGACAGATGTCACATTCAAAGCCTCCAGGAGAGCTCATAACTCAAACTAAACACACACACACACACTCTCGCACTCACACACACACACACACACGGACACACACACTCTCACACGACTCTCACACACACACACACACGGACACACACACTCTCACACTCACACACACACACACACGGACACACACTCTCACACTCACACACACACACACACGGACACACACACACACACACACACACACACACACATGTGCACTCAGACAAAATCAACCCTCACTTTGAAAAATGTTTCCAATATGGTAGTTGAGTTATTGATCAGTGCAGCTTTTAACATAATGTTTTAACCATATTTAACAGGAAGGGGGGGGGGGGGAGTGTGTGTATGTGTGTGTGCGTGTGTAATGTGCACGTGCACACATTTAAAGTTCACACACTCACACACACACACACTGTTGTGCATCGACATTGTGGCTACCAGCAGCAGAGGAAACTGAGCAAACAGACATGAATGCTAAACTAATTTAATGGGACGTGCACACACACACACACACACACACACACACACACAGGCACACACACACAGGCACACACACACACACACACACACACACAGGCAGTGGGCAGTGCATCAACATGCTACCAGCAGCAGTGGATGCTAGGCTAATGGAATGCTGAATATCAGCCATGTGACGCAGTGTGTATTTCCAGGAAAGTCGAACCCTCTTGGCAGAGTCGCCATATTTCTCTGTAACTGCAGCGATGACAGCCGAGTCCTTCTGACAGGAAGCCGGGTCAACGGAGACGAAAGCCGCTCCTCCACCTGCTCTGAACGCAGTCCCGTTATTTCTTTAATCGGCATCACGGTCATCACATTGTTGTGATGGAGCTCCTCAGCGGCGAGCCGGAGGCGGCGATGACTTTGAGCGCCGGAGATTAAAAAAAAGTTTTTTATCAACAACTAATCAATCAATAGATCAATGTTGGGCAGAAAACGCTACGCACTTTTGTTAGCAACATGCTAAGTTAGCGTCGACGTCAACAGTACAGAAATGTAACGATCAACGACGATGAAATGTTGAGCTGAACGAACAGATATCAACATGAAACTTCACCAGTTCATTACTGACGCTGTCATGATTATTTGTTGTATTACAAGTTCTCTGAAATGTAATGTTTAAATATGAAAATGAGGCATTATGTAATGGTGACTTTTGGTGGATTTAGGAGAAATCTACAGACACAAACAGACAAAGTAGTAAAATAAATGTTTTCTCTCAAATAAACCTGATAGAAGCTAAATAGACCAAAATCTATTGATCGATGCATGAAAAATGATGTTCTGCATTAACTTAAGTTTGTCTTTCTAGTAGCTGGACCTGGAGAAGAACCTTCAGAGTCACGAGCGTTTGAGAAGAGACCAGAGACTGAGCTCACACAAACAACAAGACAAAATCCGTTCCCTTCACTGAGAAACAAGCCGAGGAGCTCGGAGCAGATTGCTGCTCCTTCAAAAAGGCAGCCAGCTCCACCTGAACCTGGACTCCCCGCCTCCTCCCCCGTGGAGGGTTTCTTCCGGTCGCGTCCGCCTGGGATGCGACCCAGAACACACCGGTGTTAAAATATCCCATCTGGTCTGAGGAGGAGGAGCTGAAGGACGTCTGGGCCAGCTGCTCCCAGACCGAAGAGATCCAGGATCAATACCACAGACAAGATGCCGGTGATTACCCAACAGCCACAGGAATGAGCTGCTCATTTAGTGGAAAGTAAAGTTAAACAACAGCGTGGGCCAGGTGTTTGAATGCATCCCCTGAACCCCCGAAGACTTCAAATGTCTTTAAAACATGTGCAGCGATTTCTAACCAAAAGGCGACTCTTCGTTCTCTTTGGCTCGAGGACGAGAAACCAGTTAGAATCTGAACACTGGAGGGAGCGTTTATAACTGAAATGTCTTTGAGGGATTGTTGGACTCGTCTTCAAACGCATGTCTGCTGCTTTTATGCATTTCATTTATTTTTGAGTGCTGTGTTTATTTTTCAGGAAAATATTTGGCTTAAATAATTCTGTGACTGGAACAAATGTAACAATGACGATGAAATGCTACAAACTGGGAGCAGGACTCTTCACGGGCTTCTGTCCTGGTGGATCAGGATCCTTGCTTCCACCCGGTGACCTCATGGGGGGGGGGGTCACATGCCTTGCGTGCCGACCGGCTCCCCTAACGACGGACGGCTCATTAGCATCCTTAACGAGGCCGCCTGTCATTCCGTGCCGTTGCTGCGATGCTCGTCGCGTGGTCCAGAACACGGGGGGGGTGGGGGGTCACATGACGGACTCCATTCACGGTAAATACTCGGTCTGAATTTAAACTTATTGCATTTCCCAGCACACTGACTTTGAGACTCATCAGAGGCTCGTCTTCTCACTGAAGAACGACTCAGCGTTTCTCTGTCTGAAGTGAAGCAGAATCATTCTGACTGAGCCAGAGATGGAAACTACAGATGTGGTTTTGAGGTGATATGTGAGGATGAAACCAGTGTGCGAGTGCGCAGTGACAAACTGGGGGGTCCGTCTATCCGTCCCCCCCTGAAGAGGAGACAAAATGTCCTATTTTAAATCCAGGTTCTCACAAGCGCCACTGGATCAAATGTGTCCAAAGGGGGCCCGTTTAGGTCCACAATCAGACGGGACTGTTGCGGTTTCTGGTGGTCTTGTGTGATATAACGTTTTAACTCTCGCACTCTCGCGAGAAAATGACTGCAAAGATCAAACTGTCGGCCGATTATCTCAGGAACTGGCTTGCTAGCTAGAGCTAGCCTAGCTAGAGCTAGCCTAGCTAGAGCAAAAGTCGGAGTTCATTTTCAAGTGGGCATTATTTTAATAAATGAACCACAAATTACAAAACTAAACGGTCGATTCATCGTTAGATGAATGCGGACTTTGAATTAGGACAAGTTGTGTTTGGGCCTCGAGACGACAGCGTGATCGACGGTCCTCTGTGGGTTCAAGCACTTAACAGAAGCTGATAAATCCAACGAGCCTCTGCAGATGCACTCATCATCCTTTAGCATCCATTTCCTCACTCAACCGTCCGTCTCTGTTCCTTATCTCAGATGTTTGTTTGCTCCGTAGCTCCGCCCCCTGAGCCTCACACGGCCAAATGCAGACAGATGCTGCCGACACGCCGAGGACATGACGCAGCAGAAACAAAAGGCAGGAATACCTGTAGTGAGTGCTGGGCCGCCATTAAGTGATAACACAGGTCTGCCTGTCACGGAGCTGCTCTCAGCCTCTTCATCTTTGATTTGGTAAATCAACTTCCAGCCGATGCAGGAAACTCAACCAGGACACAAACATAACTGCAGTACTCAGCGATTTTGGTTTGTAGCGTCCAGTGTTGGAAGAAGTAGAAGTACTAATACCACTACAAGTAAAAACATCCTGCATACTTTTACCTTCAGTAAGGAGCACGTCAGACTAAATAATATCCGATATCCACAGGGAAACCCTGTGATGTCACTTAAAAAGGTCTAAAAGGTCCCACCACCTCCTACATGAGACACACAGACGTATAGTGGTTTAGTCTCTCTTTGTAGTCACTACGCATCTCTCTGTGGTTGTTTTGTCTCTTTGTAGTCCATTTGTGTCTCTTTGTAGTTACTTTGTGTCTCTTTGTGGTTCGTCTTTGTGTGTCTCTTTGTTTGGAGTCTTTATGTCTGTCGTAGTTTAGGTCTATTTCTAGTCCATTTGTCTCTTTGTGTTCAGTGTTTTTGTGTCTCTTTGTAGTTACTTTGTGTCTCTTTGTGGTTGTTTTGTGTCTCCTTGTAGTGTATTTGTGTCTCTTTGTGGTTGATTTGTCTCTTTGTGGTTGTTATGGGCTCATTGTAGTCTATTTGTGAATCCTTATAGTTTATTTGTGTCTCTTTGTACTTGCTTTATGTTCCTGTGTGTTCATTTTGAATCTCTTTGTAGTTGATATGTGTCTCTTTGTGGTTGATTTGTCTCTTTGTAGTTGATATGTGTCCCTTTGTGGTTGATTTGTCTCTTTGTAGTTGATATGTGTCTCTTTGTAGTTGATATGTGTCTCTTTGTAGTTGATATGTGTCCCTTTGTGGTTGATTTGTCTCTTTGTAGTTGATATGTGTCTCTTTGTGGTTGATTTGTCTCTTTGTGGTTGATATGTGTCTCTTTGTGGTTGATTTGTCTCTTTGTAGTTGATTTGTCTCTTTGTAGTTGATATGTGTCTCTTTGTAGTTGATATGTGTCCCTTTGTGGTTGATTTGTCTCTTTGTAGTTGATATGTGTCTCTTTGTGGTTGTTTTGTCTCTTTGTAGTTGATATGTGTCTCTTTGTGGTTGATATGTGTCTCTCTGTGGTTGTTTTGTCTCTTTGTAGTCCATTTGTGTCTCTTTGTAGTTACTTTGTGTCTCTTTGTGGTTCGTCTTTGTGTGTCTCTTTGTTTGGAGTCTTTATGTCTGTCGTAGTTTAGGTCTATTTCTAGTCCATTTGTCTCTTTGTAGTTGATATGTGTCTCTTTGTGGTTGATATGTGTCTCTTTGTGGTTGATATGTGTCTCTTTGTGGTTGATATGTGTCTCTTTGTGGTTGATATGTGTCTCTTTGTGGTTGATGTGTCTCTTTGTGGTTGATATGTGTCTCTTTGTGGTTGATGTGTCTCTTTGTAGTTGATATGTGTCTCTTTGTAGTTGATATGTGTCTCTTTGTGGTTGATATGTGTCTCTTTGTGGTTGATATGTGTCTCTTTGTAGTTGATATGTGTCTCTTTGTAGTTGATATGTGTCTCTTTGTGGTTGATATGTGTCTCTTTGTGGTTGATGTGTCTCTTTTTAGTTGATATGTGTCTCTTTGTAGTTGATATGTGTCTCTTTGTGGTTGATATGTGTCTCTTTGTGGTTGATATGTGTCTCTTTGTGGTTGATATGTGTCTCTTTGTAGTTGATATGTGTCTCTTTGTAGTTGATATGTGTCTCTTTGTAGTTGATATGTGTCTCTTTGTGGTTGATTTGTCTCTTTGTAGTTGATATGTGTCTCTTTGTAGTTGATATGTGTCTCTTTGTGGTTGATATGTCTCTTTGTGGTTGATTTGTCTCTTTGTAGTTGATATGTCTCTTTGTGGTTGATATGTCTCTTTGTGGTTGATATGTGTCTCTTTGTAGTTGATATGTCTCTTTGTGGTTGATTTGTCTCTTTGTGGTCAGTCTTTGTGTGTCTCTAGTTGTTTAAGTCATTGCAGCTGTTTTGCATCTCTTTGTAGTCTATTTGTGTGTGTATGTAGTCGTTCTATGTTTCTTTGAGATGATTGTGAGTCTCTGGTTGTGACTTGTCTCTTTGAGTCACATTTCATTGGTGAAGGTCAGAGGGGCCCCTGGCTCTTGGGGCCCCCGGGCCTGTACCCTGTAGGCCCGTTCAGTAATCCATCCATGTTAAAGACCAGTTTAACAAAAAGGTCCACAAGAGACGACGCTAGTCTTCAACCAATAAAGTGTGCAGCTGGTTGTGTGTGTGTGTGTGTGTGTGTCACAGTGGGTTAGCTCAGTGACCTCCGCCTTCAGGCCGGAGGATCGGAGTCATGCGTGAGCCGAGCAGCAAAACAACACTGTTCTCTCTCTCTCTCTCTCTCTCTCTCTCTCTCTCTCTGTCTCTCTCTCTCTCTCTCTCTCTGCCTCTCTCTCTCTCTCTCTCTCTCTCTCTCTCTCTCTCTCTCTCTCTCTCTCTCTCTCTCTCGCTCTCTCTCGCTCTCTCTCTCTCTCGTTTTGTTGTGCGGCGCAGAAGAGAGACAGAACGCCTCTCAGGGTTCCTTTAAGAACCCATTTGTATCCATTGAACCCTTTATGGAAGAAAGACTTCTTCGAGGATTGTAGAATGCATGTCTCCAAACACTGACTGTGAACCAGGATTGTTCTTTAGGGTTCTAAATAAAACCGTGTACAACCTTCCTGATGTCTTTCTTTCACACTGAAATGCTTCTGTTTCTTCTTACCATCCGTTATCGTATTTACCTCCTTATTACTTTATATTTACCTGCTTCTTTAATCTCATCTCTCATTCATTTGGTTCATTTTACTTCCTTGTTTTTGTCTCCTCCTCCCATCCAATCAGTGCTCTCCTTCTCCATCTGTCTCCTCTCTCCCCTCATCTCATTTCATCTCTCTTCTTCCTGTTCTTTTCTCCTCACGTTATCTCTCCTACAGTATGCCCTCGCTCCATCTTCCTCTCCTTCTGCTCTTCCCTCTCTTCCTCCTGTCTCCTCTAATACTCCTCCGTCCATCTCTTCTCTTATTTATCTTCCTCATCCTCCTTTCTGCTTCACCTCCTCCTTCTCCTGACTCTCCCTGTAGCCACGTGTCACAGTTAGCTCCCCGTTAGCCTGCCAGCATCACGTCGATATGTTTCATGTGACATGCGTGGTCAGCTAGCTCCAGTTCAACTCTTGAGCTTGTTTTTTAGCCAAAAGGCAGCGCTGCTGTGACGACGGCCTCTTTTATTCACACACACGGAGGTTTGTTGTCATTCAGTGTCTGTCAGCCTGCTGCTCTCAGCGTCGCCCGTCTGCACAGATACTAGTTCTGACATGTCACCCAACACGGCAGTACACAGTACACGCAGTACACGCGGTACACACAGTACACGCAGTACACGCAGTACACAGCAGTACACGCGGTACACGCAACACAGCAGTACACCCAACACAGCAGTACACAGCAGTACACGCGGTACACGCAACACAGCAGTACACCCAACACAGCAGAACACAGTACACGCGGTACACGCGGTACACGCGGTACACGCAGTACACGCGGTACACGCAACACGGCAGTACACCCAACACGGCAGAACACAGTACACGCGGTCCACGCGGTACACGCGGTACACGCGGTACACGCAACACGGCAGTACACCCAACACGGCAGAACACCCAACACGGCAGAACACAGTACACGCGGTCCACGCGGTACACGCGGTACACGCGGTACACGCAACACAGCAGTACACCCAACACGGCAGAACACAGTACACGCGGTACACGCGGTACACGCGGTACACGCGGTACACGCAACACGGCAGTACACCCAACACGGCAGAACACAGTACACGCGGTCCACGCGGTACACGCGGTACACGCGGTACACGCGGTACACGCGGTACACGCAACACAGCAGTACACCCAACACGGCAGAACACAGTACACGCGGTACACGCGGTACACGCGGTACACGCGGTACACGCAACACGGCAGTACACCCAACACGGCAGAACACAGTACACGCAGTACACGCGGTACACGCGGTACACACAGTACACAGCAGTACACGCGGTACACGCAACACAGCAGTACACCCAACACGGCAGAACACAGTACACGCGGTACACGCGGTACACGCGGTACACGCGGTACACGCAACACGGCAGTACACCCAACACGGCAGAACACAGTACACGCGGTCCACGCGGTACACGCGGTACACGCAACACAGCAGTACACCCAACACGGCAGAACACAGTACACGCGGTACACGCGGTACACGCGGTACACGCGGTACACGCAACACGGCAGTACACCCAACACGGCAGAACACAGTACACGCAGTACACGCGGTACACGCGGTACACACAGTACACAGCAGTACACGCGGTACACGCAACACAGCAGTACACCCAACACGGCAGAACACAGTACACGCAGTACACGCGGTACACGCGGTACACACAGTACACAGCAGTACACGCGGTACACGCAACACAGCAGTACACCCAACACGGCAGAACACAGTACACGCGGTACACGCGGTACACGCGGTACACGATGCATTCAATCCTGCAGGCGTGGCTTGAACAAACTAAAGCTCCTTCATGGCTCATGGAGTCGATGGTCCTCCTCCTCCTCCTCCTCCAACACTTCTTCTCCGCGGTGACTCTGAACCAGAACGTTTATTTCAGCCTCCAGAGGAGGAAAGTATTTACAGGCCTGCAGACTCACGCTGCTGTTGATTTGGTTTTATGTCTGACAGATGAAACCAAATGAAGGCCGATCTGTTTCCATTTCATCACCGCTCCAAAGAAAAACTCAACTTCTTATGGGGCGTTCACACCGGTCGCGTTGATTTTTTGACGCGCGTCGAGATTACATACAAAGTCTATGCACAGACGCGATGAGACTGGCGCGCCGCGATTTTGCGATGGCGCGGCGCGTTGGACGCGTTATTGCAGTGCGGTGGACGCGGTGGACGCGGTGGACGCCGCAAAATCGCCAACGCGCAAGTTGAAATTTTTCAACTTCTGCGAAATAATCGCGTGACGCTGTGGCGCGATAGCCTATCAGCGTTGAGTTGCTGCTCCCGTCATCAGTGCCGTAGCTCCTGCCGGTGCTGAATCACAAACAACAATGGAGGACAAATTAATAGTGGCGGTTTGTGGGTTCCCCGAGCTCTACGATACCTCATATCAATAGAGACCGGACCAAACTACGTGTATACATGTGTGTGTGTAAACCATACGGTACAAACAATGAATAGACGCTGCCGTATTTACGTCTACGTGACGTTATTGAGTGCTGGTGGAGCTGCTACGATGTTAGCATAGCCTAGCACCGATCCATCAGAGCTCCATTGAGAAGACAAGTAGCCTACAAATCGGCATCATTATGTAGTTATTTCGGAGTCCCTTTTTG
Source organism: Ophthalmolycus amberensis (assembly GCA_024529925.1). Classification (NCBI taxonomy): domain Eukaryota; kingdom Metazoa; phylum Chordata; class Actinopteri; order Perciformes; family Zoarcidae; genus Ophthalmolycus; species Ophthalmolycus amberensis. Next base: position 13,556 of record JAFEUB010000354.1, read on the forward strand.
TCGGAGAAGACAAGTACAAATCGGCATCATTATGTAGTTATTTCGGAGTCCCTTTTTGTCGGAGAAGACAAGTACAAATCGGCATCATTATGTAGTTATTTCGGAGTCCCTTTTTGTCGGTTTATTTTCCGTTGAATCACAGCCAAATCAGTTTATGTTGTGTTCCTACAGCTGTAGTAAACAGCGACCGGTGGCTTGCTAGACACAGTGAATACAGCTCGATACAATCCACGGAGCTCCTCTGAACAATATTATGAACCAGACATGACTGCGTTTGGCATTCCGACGTTTGAGGGACTTCCACAACACGTACAAAGCAGCAATTGTCCTTATTCCTTTCACGGTTGATAGCGGAAAGTAATGGCGGCCAGGTGAACGGCTTCCAGTCGATAAACCACGCCCCCTCTCCGGCGCTACGAGATTTTGCGGCGTTTGGTCTGAACACGACCGGCGGCGCGTTGGACGCTTTTTTGCAGTGCGTTGGACCCGATTTTGCAGCGCGTCAAAAAATCAACGCGACCGGTGTGAACGCAGCATTAGACTGGTATGAATCGAAGCCTGAACGCTGCACGATAACACGAGAGCTTTTCACACGTCTCAGATAATGTGAAGCTGAGGCTGCAGAGATCTCTATCTGCTGGATGTCAGACTAAAGCTGGCAGTGAGCTCTGGGCTGGGTGAGGGTTTTCACCTGATGGTTAGAAAGGTTCAGTCTGCAGAACGACCCCAATGAGACCCAACAGGCAAAGCACCAGGATGTTATGAACACCAACAGGCCTGAAGGCTGCCAGCACAATTCAACAATTAAACCCAAGAACTGTGTTTTACGTTTTACTCTTGGCTAACTCTGGCCCATTAAATCATTAAAAACAACAATAAGTCAAAGCCCAAAGTGCCATTCATTGAAAAGACCACCATCACGTCCTATTCACAATCAACTCTGATCGTCCTGAGTTTGACTTCCTGACAACAAAACCGCTCAACAACTGCCACACATTTCAGCATCTCTCGCTCAAAACACACAAGCTCCGCCCCCAGCTGGGAGGCGTGTCCAGCTCCAACATCAACAGCTCCGCCTCCTCACTGTCCCGGCTTCTGAGTCATGTGTTTTATCTTTCCAGTGATGAAGACGTTCCACTCACCCTGCGTCGCCGCTGCTCCCACAGATCAAGGCATCCTTGGCTCCCTCCACCTTGTAGAAGTTGTCTAGAAAAACAAGAACAAACTTTAGATTCAGTCTGAAGTCGGAGCTCAGTTCACTTATTTTGCCTAATTAGAGCTCAGGACTGTGTGCGGTAGCTCTCCTCGACCCTCCTGTTGGTTTTAATTTATACTTTCATCATATAACATAACTTAGCACCGGTCCAAGACGACAAAGAACAGCTGTGTAGGTGTGCAGGACCTGACAACAAGATGAACGTCTGAATGTAAAAGGACAGCAGGGG
>JAFEUB010000354.1:20000-55000 GCA_024529925.1 Ophthalmolycus amberensis
CCAAACAGACTTACGGCGAGTCACGAACTCACTGAGAGCAGGTTTTGGTTCACCCACATCGCCGGATGATTGTTTGTTCGGCTACTTTTCTGTGACCAGCGTAGCATTAAAGCATGGTGGAATTAACAAGCTAACTAGCGGGCGAGTTAGCTAGCTTGCTAATTCCACCATGCTTTAATGCTACGCTGGTTACAGGTACGGTCTCTCTAAGACTGTGACTGAACCAGGATTGTTGTGGGTTGAGCTGCACCACATCAGCGCCTGCCTTTTAGGGTTCTAGATGAAACCCTTAGAATATGAAGTGTTTGGTGAGTTCTAGATGAACACCTTGGAATACAAAGGGGTTCTCTGTAGAACCCTCGGGTGAGTTCTGGATTAAACCTTGGAATAGCAGCTCACTCTAGCAGCTGATCACAACCAAAGCAGCAGTGAGGTTCTCACCCTCGTTGTCGATGAAGTCCTTCAGGGAGTTCCAGGTCTTGTTGTTGCAGTAGAAGGTGGTGGTGTTGGCCGGCAGGCTGCCGTTGAGGCAGTGCGCCGTGTTGCGGACGCACTTCTGCCGCAGGTTCCCCATGAAGAGCTGCAGGCCGATGAGGGCGAAGACGCTCAGACAGAAGACGGTGAGGATCATCACGTCGGCGAGCTTCTTCACCGACTGGATCAGAGCGCCCACGATGGTCTTCAGGCCTGCCGGACCGCCGGGGGGGGACGCAGACAGGGGTCAATAATGTTCACGTGAATTTGTTATCGTGGCTGCGAACCCTCATTTAGAAGATTCTAAATAATTCAAATGAATGATATTTTGTGGAATTAAATCTATGAAAAACGAGCAGCTAGACTGAATTAAAGTTCACAAATCGAACTGCTTTAAAGGAACAATACACCCAGAAACAATATAAATCGTACAGTCTCACTTCCGTAGGTTCTCTATTGTTCCAGAAAGAGTTTGTATCGATCGAATGTATACTGTGCATATAGAAGAATAGGGGAGATGCTGCAACAGCATCCGTTAAATCAGAACTGGAGAGTATTTCTTCATTGAAAGAAGAGCAAAGATCGACACTGAAAAGATGTTTTTGCTCTTTTTTCCTGAGTGGCTTCAGTAATAGTTTGATTGACAGATGGTTCCATCCAATCACCTGCCACGTACGTTGTTGTTTTTTTAAGTGCCCGCCCTTTTACAAACAGTTTCCAATGATGGTTCTAAAGGCAGAGCGCTCGTTGATAATGCTCTCCAGGTATTTTCAGACATTTGTTAACCTTTTTTTGCCGTCTTTCGTTCGTCCTCCGTTGAAGTCTGTTCGTTCAGATATTATTTAATTTTCCCGGTGAAAGAAACTGCAGATAATTTGTTACACAGAACCATCTGAGAAGCTGTCTTTAGAAACTGTTTGGAAAAAGGGAAGGTACTTTCAAAAAACATACGTGGCAGGTGATTGGATGAACCGTCCGTCAATCAAACTCTTACCGAAACCAGTTGGGAGAAAAGAGCAAAAAACATATTTTCCATGTAGAAGTCTTTCAACAAAGAAATACTCTCCCGTTCTGATATAACTGATGCTATAGCAGCATCTACGCTGATCTGTTCAGCAGCCGCCATTGTTGTTTAGAACAAACAGGAGCCTCTCCATGTCGTCCCACACACATCTAAGCCCCGCCCCCCAGCTTGCCAGTAGCTCATTGGTCAGAACCACAAACATATTACTTAAAGCCTCACAAAAGATGGTTTTTTTGATAGTCCAGCTACGTAACTCTTTCATGGGCAATTCCTTAGAAAACTTTTTTTTGGGACCATAGAATCCGAGGAAGGTGAGTTCTCCATACGATTTATATTGTTTTAATCACGGACCAAAAAGATGGCCGCCAACCTCAATCAAAATCTTCTAGCCGCTTCCAAATATCCTAAATATTTCAGGCAAAACCCAAAAAGAGTTGAAGCCACAAATTAGCAAATTAACCAAACCAGAGGGCGGCCATCTTTATGGCCCATAGAAGTACATCGCAAAATAAATATATAACTCTATATAACTAGAAATATATAACTCTATATATAACTCCATATATAACTAGAAATATATAACTCTATATATAACTCCATATATAACTAGAAATATATAACTCTATATAACTAGAAATATATAACTCTATATATAACTAGAAATATATAACTCTATATATAACTAGAAATATATAACTCTATATAACTAGAAATATATAACTCTATATATAACTAGAAATATATAACTCTATATATAACTAGAAATATATAACTCTATATATAACTAGAAATATATAACTCTATATAACTAGAAATATATAACTCTATATATAACTAGAAATATATACGTCTTTTCAAAAACTTTGTCACTGTGGAAAATAAATAAATAAATAAATCTGTGATCATCACCAACAGTACGAAGCAAAACACCACAAACGTACTAATACCACAGTGTAAATCCATTGAGATTAAAAACACAACACTCACATGAACATTATGGTAAAAACAGCAGGAACACAACACGCTGAGAACACAGAGGGTGCAGACAAGCCGATCCAAGAAGCAGCCAGTTTCTCTTCGTACGTTTTTCTTTTTAGTTACTTCATCAGAAACACTTCTAGAATAACTCAGAGAGCCGGAGCATCTGTGAGCTAATGAATGAGGAGCGTGAGTATATTCAGATAGTAGCGACATGCTTTGGACATGTTGCTACGACGGTGTTACAGTTCTAACATGTATTAAACATTGTTATGTTTTCAATCACATGTTTAAGACATGTTTCAGCGCTGCATGCTAACATGCACAGTGGAAACATACAGAGGCCAGCCAGCGACTAGAGTTCAGGAAATAGTTTCATATTTTGAATTAAAATGTAAACACTTAGATCTAGACTGAAGACTACGATCAAACTTTGTGTCTTTTGTTAGCAACGAGTAATCGAATATTTATTTATACGACATCATGGCTCCTGTTTCTAATCAGCACTGTTTCAGCACATTAGTTCATTTCATCTGAACGCAGTGCGGAAGAAAGTATTCAGATCATTTACTGCAGTGAAAGTACTAATACCACAGTGTAGAAATACTCTATTGTAGTAAAAGTACCATAATAACAAACTCAATTTTAGACGAGAATTGAGCTCTAATTTAAATTGATTTAGGATTTTATGAATTGAATTCCCTTCGCTGAGCCTCTGATGTCCTCACAACCAACTACGAGGAAGACTTCAGTACGTCTTCCTGCATACTACCAAAGTGTACTTTATACTTCAAGTGTGTGTGTCAAACACCAGACTGTCTCAGCTGGTAGGATGCAGGATGACAGTTCAGTTCTTCCAGCAGGCCTCGGGTGCGTTTCTGATATCCGCTCCCCCTGCGTTTGGCTTCCTCACCTGGGATGACTGAGATGGTTTTGAGCGCTCGCAGCACCCTGAAGGTCCTTAAGGCTGACACATTACCCAGGTCCACAAACTCAGTCACATATCTGCAACAAGGCGGGAGACAGAAGCACAGGAACAGACACACACAAGGGTTTGACCACACTGAGCAACAACGAGCCGACACTGAGGGACAGAAACATGAATAGAGACAGATAGAGGTACAGTAGAGGTACAGTGGAGGTACAGTAGAGGTACAGTGGAGGTACAGTAGAGGTAGAGTGGAGGTAGAGTAGAGGTACAGTAGAGGTAGAGTAGAGGTACAGTGGAGGTACAGTAGAGGTAGAGTGGAGGTACAGTAGAGGTAGAGTAGAGGTACAGTGGAGGTACAGTGGAGGTACAGTAGAGGTAGAGTAGAGGTACAGTGGAGGTACAGTGGAGGTACAGTAGAGGTACAGTGCCGGGTCGGACGGCAACAGTGGAGGTTCAAGTCGGAGACGTCAACTGTTTAGAAGAAGTCAGACGGTGGAAGCTGCTCACATGGACGAGCTCAGTGTCACGCCTTCAGATTCTGAAGACTTTTAATCTCTGGAGTTCATAAGGGCTTACATTTTATTATTATTTGTATCATCGATTACCCCGTTCATTTGTTTTCTCAAGTTCAAGTTGCACTACAGACGAATTAAATCTAGTTTCCTCCAGAACCAGCAATATAAATCTTGATTAAAACATTAATTGTTTGGTCTTTTATTATAAAATAGTGAAAAATGCCGATGAAGATATTACGTTTAATGTGATTAAAGACTAATGGGGCGTTCACACCGGTCGCGTTGATTTTTTGACGCGCGTCGAGATTACATACAAAGTCTATGCACAGACGCGATGAGACTGGCGCGCCGCGATTTTGCGATGGCGCGGCGCGTTGGACGCGTTATTGCAGTGCGGTGGACGCGGTGGACGCGTTGGACGCCGCAAAATCGCCAACGCGCAAGTTGAAATTTTTCAACTTCTGCGAAATAATCGCGTGACGCTGTGGCGCGATAGCCTATCAGCGTTGAGTTGCTGCTCCCGTCATCAGTGCCGTAGCTCCTGCCGGTGCTGAATCACAAACAACAATGGAGGACAAATTAATAGTGGCGGTTTGTGGGTTCCCCGAGCTCTACGATACCTCATATCAATAGAGACCGGACCAAACTATGTGTATACATGTGTGTGTGTAAACCATACGGTACAAACAATGAATAGACGCTGCCGTATTTACGTCTACGTGACGTTATTGAGTGCTGGTGGAGCTGCTACGATGTTAGCATAGCCTAGCACCGATCCATCAGAGCTCCATTGAGAAGACAAGTAGCCTACAAATCGGCATCATTATGTAGTTATTTCGGAGTCCCTTTTTGTCGGAGAAGACAAGTACAAATCGGCATCATTATGTAGTTATTTCGGAGTCCCTTTTTGTCGGAGAAGACAAGTACAAATCGGCATCATTATGTAGTTATTTCGGAGTCCCTTTTTGTCGGTTTATTTTCCGTTGAATCACAGCCAAATCAGTTTATGTTGTGTTCCTACAGCTGTAGTAAACAGCGACCGGTGGCTTGCTAGACACAGTGAATACAGCTCGATACAATCCACGGAGCTCCTCTGAACAATATTATGAACCAGACATGACTGCGTTTGGCATTCCGACGTTTGAGGGACTTCCACAACACGTACAAAGCAGCAATTGTCCTTATTCCTTTCACGGTTGATAGCGGAAAGTAATGGCGGCCAGGTGAACGGCTTCCAGTCGATAAACCACGCCCCCTCTCCAGCGCTACGAGATTTTGCGGCGTTTGGTCTGAACACGACCGGCGGCGCGTTGGACGCTTTTTTGCAGTGCGTTGGACGCGATTTTGCAGCGCCTCAAAAAATCAACGCGACCGGTGTGAACGCAGCATAAGACAACCAGAAAAATTTGTTGCTGATTAATTTTCTCAATCAACTTATCAATTAATTGACTAATTGTTTGGGATATTGAGTGAGTGGTCACTAGACTAATAACTAGAAAATAATAATGTCAAACCCCACCATTAGCATAGATCCCCTAGATATCTGTTTGGTGAGCTAATCTACCAGCTAGCCTAAAGATACAATCATTAGCATAAGAAGCTAATTGTCACAAGGTTCAGGATAAGGATTAAAGAACTGTTCCTTCAGTGTTAGCAAACGGCTGTTAGCATGCTGTTTGGTAAGCTAGTAATATCTATTATTAGCTAACGTTAGCCGAAGGAAAACTCTTTGAATTGAAGGCTAATTTAAGTATGTTTAAGCTAAGTTAAGTGTTATTATTAGCAGTTACCTTCACATTTTGTAATTGTAGTTAATGTACTTGTTTGAACTGTGTCGGTTATCGGTTAGTTTCATCCAATTTGCTTCCTTGTTAGCGAAGTTAATGTGCAGCATTTAGAGGGATTTATCAGCAGAAATGTTGTATAATATTCATAACTATGTTTTCATTTGTGTATAATCAACTGAAACTAAGAATCGTTGCGTTTTCGGAGCCCTTCATATCTACATAGGGAGCAGGAGGCGGAGTCCGCCATGTTGCGCCTCCATGTTTCTACAGTAGCCCAGACGGACAAACGGAGCACTGACTCCAGAAACAGACTTTCATGTTTTTTCGCGATACCTGAAGGCCACCGTAGTTCATTACACGCTTGTGAAACTTGCAACATTCTCACCACTAGATGGCACTAAATCCTACACACTGTCCTGTTACGCTACAACAGTTATGCTACATACAAAACCACTAAAAAATCAATCTGGGTGCTGGATATGTAGCATTAGCATTCCACATGTGGGTCGATGTTTTTTTTATTACATCTCCAGTTTGTGTGTGTTCAGCTTTTACACGTCTGACTTTTCCTTCTCCACTGTGTCTTCAGATCAGATCACGTGATTACACCGGTGACCCCTGATTGGGCGGAGAGTGGGGAAGTGGGCGGGGTTTGGTGCTGCAAGACACGGCAGACATGGGACGAACAAGAGAGGACGACGTTACGATGACGAGTGTTTTTTCTCTGTCCCTTGTCGCCCCCTGGTGGTGGTGAGGCCTTACCTGGGATGACTGAGATAGTTTTCAGGGCTCTCAGCACTCTAAAGGTTCTCAGCGCCTGCAGGTTCCCTACTTTGATAAACTCTGTTAACAGCCTGTAGGGGGCGGTGTGGTTGGTTGTCAACATACAAAAGAAGAAAAAACATAACAAGGTCTGAAAAAGTACAACGCTGTGCACCAAATGATCAGTTTTTAAACATCAATAGAGAGCTGGCAGATGATTTAATCTGCTATAATACAAGCATCTTTTTTTTACAGATGTGGAAAGAAAAGAAACAGTTTTCTTTGCATGTAATCACGTGTTTGAGATTAATATCGTGACGTTGAACTACCGCACGTATACTTATCTAATTATATAAGCGCGTATATGCGTCATGACGAAGGGTTCAGTTAGTTCCACGACTTTTGAGTTGAGATTTATTTGGAAACCAAGAATTGAACATCCACCTGATGCTGTGTTCACGTGTTTGCCGGAATTTAACTGCAATAAACGGATAAAAAAGAACGCTAAAATAACCACGTTATAATTCTAAATTAATATAAAGTCTGAATTTTACGATTTGTGAGGTTTAGCTGCAAGACGACGAGCAAACAACTTTTAAAACGCTTGTTTTCTGAAGTCTGGATCGTTTCGTGCTAAGCTACGCTAGCGCTGTAGCTGATCCATCCACACGCAAAACAGCATAAATATGGCGGAAACGTTATTGTTTACACCACAAGAGTGCAGACAAGTCTATTAACCTTCTTATTACAAAGATGTAGTTATATTATGTGTTAAAACTTTGGTAAAATATTGTCATTTTAAACACTTTCCCAGAAGGCAACAGGTCACAACAAGCTGCTAGAAACTACATTTATATCCTTAATTAGTTTTGCCAAATGCCATTTTATTTGCTGGCTGGATTATATTCAGCATTCACACAACATATTGATTTACCTTCACTGTTGGAAACAAGTTCTTTAGTAGCAGTATTTTATCAGTAAAGATATTTATATTTGATTGTGTGCACGTTAAAAAGCTTAATTTAGCTAAAAAATACATTCAAGATCCAACGGTGAGGTTAAATTCTTCGTATCTCGTTATTTCAAAATGAATCACTTGAAAGTGCATTTGTCAAAAATGTGCATATGTATACAAACAGAAATATAACAATGATTTCCAAACAAAATTGTAGAATGTGGTGAAATCCAGGTTGTGAAGACGCCACGAGAGGCCCCCCCCCCCCCCCCCCCCCCCCCCCCGGTTAGATGGAGTCATCTTATCTCACTCACCGGCTTCCATCACGCCTCATATTTCACCGGCGCTGACCGGCGGGCTGATTGAATTACAGCCAGAAGAGGCCGTTTAGATGCACCAGCTGATAGAACCAGTGACCGCAGAGACACTGCACACTGGAGAGGTCACGTCTGATCTCCCACTCACACGCTGTGTTCTGCACCTCTAAATGGGTCCAAATGGGACCATCAGCATTGCAGTATTGCTGGACTGAGAGGACTGAGAGGGGCAGACTGTCAGACCTGCTGCAGTAGAATGAGAGGTTTTCTAAAGAGTCTGGTGCTCAGAGACACTACCACTTCTGTCCACAGGGGGCGACAGAACAAACACAGAATAAAAGTACCTCGTAGTAACTTTAAATAAAAGTACTAATACTAGAGTGTAAAAATACCCCGTTGCAGTAAAAAGTATTAATACCATACGGTAAAAATACTGTTACAGTACTGCGTTAAAAAGGTTTATTTAGTGAAAGTATGTCAGTATAATCAGTAAAATGTAGTTGAAGTATTCAAACTGTGACTCCTCTATTAATATACATTGTATCATTTGATTATTATTACTCATGCAGTAATGTAAAGCAGGATTTTGCTGTTTGATTTATAATAAATGATTAATCTGCTGCTTGTTTTCTCCATTAATCGAGTGATTGTTTGGGTTCATGAAAATGATTCAGAAGTTTATTTAACTGAGAAACAGAGATGATTTATTGGTGCTTTTATTAAGCTGAGAAGATATAATGTGTTGCAGCTTTAATGCAGTGAAGATGTGAGGACGAGTGTGTAGCTGCCGGTCTGGTGATGGCAGCCATTAGCATGTCATTACACCAGAGGAACACAGGGGGCGGGCCTTAGTGGGAGGGGGGCGTGATGGGGGAGGGTCTCTGTCTCCATGGGAATCCTGACTCTGTGGGAGGGGAGGAGGGCATCAATCAGACATCTAGAGTGTGTGTGTGTGCGTGTGTGTGTGTGTGTGTGTGCAAAGAGGTGACTTATGTGTCCCTGTCCCCCTAAAGATCCATCTGACCGCAGGACGGCCCTCGGTTCAAGGACACACACCTACTGACATTGTGTGTGTGTGTGTGTGTGTGTGTGTGTGTGTGTGTGTGTGTGTGTGTCACTGAACGACAGACAAGCAGATGGGAGGTGAAGGAAGGAGCAGGTGGAATATTTACTTAATTAGTCAATTTGAATTTGTTTATTTTAAAAAGACAACTTAAGAAGTGTGCACACGTTCCCTGAAGATGCCTCAAGGACTCAACTTCCCAGAATGCCTTTCTCACTGACTCTGGACTTATTCGTTTTTACTTGGGACTTAATTTAGGACAAGTCAGTATTAACTTGGGACTTGACTTGGTCCCACCTCTGCTAGTTGTGTTCCCTCTAAATCATATTTAACCACACACTTACATACATACATATATATATATATATATATATATATATGTATATATATATATATATGTATATATGTATATATATATATATATGTATATATATATATATAAATATATATATATATATATATACACATATATATGTATATATATATATATATGTATATATATACACATATATATGTATATGTATATATATACATATATATATATATATATATATATATGTATGTATATATATATATATATACATATATATATGTATATATATACACATATATATGTATATATATATATATATGTATATATATACACATATATATGTATATGTATATACATTTAAATGTATTCTGTATGCGACAGCGTTCCCCATGAAGCTGAATATCTGTCTGACGTCTTCGTCCGCCCCATAAAGAGGAGAAGGAACCCGCTGAGACAGAAGTCCATCAGCTGCTGTGTGTTTCCTGTTCGATGGTGAATGTGTCCTTTAAGTGAAGACACGTCGTCCCTCTCGAGGTCGCCTTACGACGCTTTCATTCAGCGCGAGGCGGCGGTGGAGACGCTAACCGGAGCTCGGCCTCGGGGTCGAGTATTGATCCGATCGTTCATCTTGCCGCCGGCGTCCCTCTCTGTTGATTGATCGCCATCCGATCGCTAACCAACCATCAGTCGGCCAATTACTGAAGTGGACTTGACGACTCAGAGTGGGCGTCGCCAGCGGTGTTCAGAGCGAACAGAGCTGCAGCTTCCTGTCTTTCTCTTCTGGCTTGAATGGACGGGTTGAAAGTTATTTACGAGCTTTGCAAACCTGTCATTTGGAAATGTCACTCAGAAAACCCCATTTCTCTTTTTACTGAACTAAAAGTAAAGTTATCATCAGCTTCAGACCTGCTGCCTTGTTTTGGAGACTTTTGTTTGATTTTCCGCTTTAAAAGGAAATTAGATACTTTATTTATGTATTTCTCTCCTCTAAAACTTTACATATGGTCTATAATTATATATCTCTTTATAATTAACCATTCAACTGAAGTTATTAAAGCATGAAAAATAAAACATTAGGACCACAGCAACATGCTGCGTCACAATGAGTCGTTATTGATAAGAACTTTACTTTCTTCAGTCCAAGAAGAAAGAATGAAACGAGATTTAGTGATAAATAAAGATGATGAAAATATAGAAAAATGTAAATAAAATCACATAATGTAGATATAAACACTATATACTATACTTTCACTTATCGCACTGAATAATTGTACTGGATTATTGGTTAAATTGGTGTGTACTAGTTAACTAAAACTCCAGATTGTACCACTAAGCATTATGAATATAGAGTGCTTATATTTATAATTATACAGCACTGTGAACAGATTATATAAGTATGTTTATAATATGTTCGTAGAAGTGCTACCCTTATATTTCTCTTTATAATAACCGTAATAATTAGTACAGACTTCTCACTTTGCTGCAGAGAAAAATCACATTTTTAAATATAAAATAATGCAGCGTGTTCTACGTCTCCACGTGTTTGGAGTAATAAATGTGATAATTAACTAAAGAGCAGAACAGAAGGAAGAACATCGTGTTCTGAATATATAATGAAGTTGAAGTAAACTGGGATTATTTCAGCGCACAGTAACTTTGAAACTTTGACTCTCGTAGTTTATCAGAGATGCTGAGGCCTGAAGTCAGCTTCTTCTTGGTACTGACAGCACAATGAGCTGAGTTTCTGCTGACTGTGCCCGAAGTGAACAAACACAACCTGCTCCAGTTCACATTTCTAAATTCATTCTATTCGTCTTCATTCTTTAATTCCTCGACCCGTAATCCCGTCAGTACAACGCCCGTCGTGACACTTTCCTCTGTTCGCTCACGGATTCCTTCCACTCGCTGCTCTTTTTCCTGCACAGATGTTTCCACATTAAAAGCCTCCCAGCAAGCTCCAGCTGCACAATCACTGGCCCCGTTTCTCTGGAGTGTTGTTCTGAAGTTCAGCACCACACCAAAGAAAATTAAGCCTTTTTCTGTTTTCACTGCATCTATTTTGACTTTCTCTATTTTAAATATATCAAATTTGAAAAGTGAAACTAAAACTATTATGTATGACTTTGCATTATTTCGATTATTTACACTTTAGTTGGACTTTGGATTTCCGTGCTACTTTACTGCTTTTACAGCAACGTTCATTGAAACACATTTCAGTGCGAAGTGAAAGTAAAAGATCGGGAACGGACGTAGCTGGAGCGTTAACAGACGTTTCTAGAGGCGAACTTATCAGGAATTAACAATATGCTAAATATTTGTGATAACCGGGAGAGTCTTTCAAAGACCTGCAGGCTGCAATGTGAACGCAATAGTTCTTGTTACAGAGATTTCAACATTTTACGATCTGAACCTGAAGTCTGATATTTCAGTTTGAATTATTTACATTTAGAAACACATGTTATGAAGCAACGTATCTGCACACAAGGGTTCGTATGATATCCTACCAACATTCTTCGTGTGTTTTCCAAAGAAAGTCCAGCAACACGTCATTTCAGCTCGTTATATGAATAAAGTCTTTTCAAAATAAACTACCATGTTCACAGGAAACTCAGTTAGGTTGAGGCAACAATACTACGTTGTTATTTAGCTTTTGGAAAAGATCGGAAATAGTTAGGTTAAGGAAAAGATCGGAAATAGTTAGGTTTAGGAAAAGATCGGAAATAGTTAGGTTTAGGAAAAGATCGGAAATAATTAGGTTTAGGAAAAGATCGGAAATACCTAGGTTTAGGAAAAGATCGGAAATAGTTAGGTTTAGGAAAAGATCGGAAATAGTTAGGTTGAGGAAAAGATCGGAAATACTTAGGTTTAGGAAAAGATGGTGAAACGAACATCAATCTACTTGGTCGTTGTACCGTCCACCTCCCCCCCCCCCCCGGTGTGTGATTTAGCCGTCTTTATAGTTCGTTGTTCAAGACTTCGTGGATAGCATACAAAATTATTTTGTGGGACATCTACGAATTACGGCGCGTTATTTCTCGTATAGGTATTGCTACGAATGCTGGATGAGACCAGCTTGCGTTAGGACGTTCTCCATCTTTGATCGCAGCACGACTCGTTGAGCACTTAAAGCTGTTTGTTTTGCGTTATCGGCTGTGTGTAACGTTTGTTAACGGGAACAGGAAGGTTTAACGTATGCATGTTTGCGTGTGTTTGACTCACGCCATGACGATGACGCTGAAGTCGAGCCAGTTCCAGGGGTCCCTTAGGAAGGTGAAGGGTCCCAGACAGAAACCCCTCGCCAAGATCTTTATGAGAGACTCGAAGGTGTAGATACCTGTGAAGGTGTACCTGAGGGAGGGAGGGAATGAAAAGAGAGAAAGGGAGGATGTCAAGGGTAGTTTAAGGAGGGGAGAGGGAGGACGGAGAAAGGAAATTAAGCGGAAAAAGGAGGTTGAGGAAAGGAAGGGAGGAAGAGGAGAATTAAGATGAGAGGAAGACAGATGGAGGGAGGAACAAATGTTAGGAATTAAATGTTAAAGAACGAGAGGAGGAGGTGTGAAGGAGGAAGAGAATAAGGAGTTGAGATGAATAAAGAAAAAGAGGAGAGAGGAGAGGGAGGATGAATATTCATTAATTCAGCAGAGCCTCAACCCTCGCCGCCAAACATCCTTCACTTATTTATTTTTGTCCCCAGAAACAAGTTTGACCCGACGGGGCGTCAACTCAACCGTACAAAGACAGACGGACAGGAGAGAGGGAGGCAGTCACGTCAGCAGCAGCTGGAAGCCAGAGCGGAAATACCGACTTCAGAAAGGGGTCAGTTCCTCCAGAGTTACCCCCCTCGTGGTGTCAAGCTATTCAAATGGTTTAGAATTTAACGGCAATGTTTTAAAGATGTGTGTCTGCAGAAACATGGGAAAGCTTCAGCCCCAATGGAAGGGTTACTGAAAGGACGTCACGTACCAACCAGGAAGAGACTCCAAATGAAGAACATAAAACAACGATAAAGAGACACAGAACATCTACAAAGAGACACAAAACTACAAAGACACACAAAACTACAAAGAGCCACAAAACAACTACAAAGAGACACAAAACAACAACAAAGAGACACAAAACAACTACAAAGAGACACAAAACATCTACAAAGACACACAAAACAACTACAAAGAGACACAAAACATCTACAAAGACACACAAAACAACTACAAAGAGACACAAAACAACTACAAAGAGACACAAAACAACTACAAAGAGACACAAAACAACTACAAAGAGACACAAAACGTCTACAAAGACACACAAAACAACTACAAAGACACACAAAACAACTACAAAGACACACAAAACAACTACAAAGACACAAAACAACTACAGAGACACAAAACAACTACAAAGAGACAACACATCTACAAAGACACACAAAACAACTACAAAGAGACACAAAAAATCTACAAAGACACACAAAACAACTACAAAGAGACACAAAACTACAAAGAGACACAAAACAACTACAAAGAGACACAAAACATCTACAAAGAGACACAGACAGACAGACAGACAGACGGGTTCAGGTCTACTTACTCCAGGTATTTGGCCCAGTACGCCGGCTCGGACATGGCCATGAAGCAGCAGTTGGTCAGGATGGTGCACATGATGAACAAGCTGAACAACGTGAGCAGGTTAAGGAAGAAGGAGGTTTCACATCACAGACCGGTTACATCTTAGACAACCAATGATCTAAATCACCATGTGGTCGTCTGATCATTAAACACACTTCAAGGACTCCGACGCTCTCACTGGATGTTGTGGATCTCCAGTTAAGACATTGTTTCCACACCGGCTCTTTTATTTAACATTAGTTGGAACTTTATACTGCGACTGTATTTGTGAACATGCATTGTTTCCTTTTTCCTTTTGAGGTCTTACAGAACAAAGTTCAGACGGTTTATATCACATTTGTTGTGTGTTGTGATCCATTAATCTTTAAAATACAAATCTTAAGCTCATGACTGTAAGAAGCTGTGATGTTATTCATTAAATCCGATGAGAAGAGCAGCCAGAGACTAATCATCCTACTCAGACGTGCTCCCTGCATTGCACTGCCTCCACCGTCACTAAGTGCTTCATATTATATGTTTATTTTATCTTATTGTTATTTCATCAGGATTACATTAAGATCTTAAATCTGTTTTTCGAGGGAGTCAAAAACAAAAGCATCAACAGTTTAACATAAAAGCACAAATAATAAACTTAAACAAAACAGTTGCAAATTAAAAAGTCACGTAAGAAGTTTCACATTAAAGCACGAAAATCGGACTCAAAAGAAACAGAAATAAGTTGAACAACATGAGACATGTCAATACAAATAACAGCCTTCATATGAACAACCAGCGTCAACAACACGACGTTAATCCTGCTGAATAATCTCACGTTTATAAAATAACGTGCTGTAAAGTGATGTAACATGAAGGTGCAAAACCTTCAAATAAACCGTCTAGAAAACATGCGAGTCGTTAAGTTTGACCTCACATTTCTTCAAATAGCTTCTTATTTTACAGTGCGTCGGGTAGAGCAGGTGGGCGGAGTTCATACATCCGAGAGGACAATAAGTGCCAGAGAGAGAATTAGACAGTCAATTTACAGTACTTTCCTGTGATTCACGGCTCTTAGTCGCTGTGGATAAGAGCACCGAGTCAAGATGTGAAATGGAAATGTCCTCGGGTAGAAGAGCTGCCGACGGACGACCTGCAGCTTTTAGCACGCCTGAAATGTAAACGTACCGACGTCTGTGTGTGTGTCTGTGTGTGTGTGTGTGTGTGCGTCTGTGTGTGTGCGTCTGTGTGTCTGTGTGTGTGTGTCTGTGTGTGTGTGTCTGTGTGTGTCTGTGTGTGTGTGTGTGCGTCTGTGTGTGTGCGTCTGTGTGTCTGTGTGTGTGTGTGTGCGTCTGTGTGTGTGCGTCTGTGTGTCTGTGTGTGTGTCTGTGTGTGTGTGCGTCTGTGTGTGTGTGTGTATGTGTGTGTGTGTGTCTGTGTGTGTGTGCGTCTGTGTGTGTCTGTGTGTGTGTGTGCGTCTGTGTGTGTGCGTCTGTGTGTCTGTGTGTGTGTGTCTGTGTGTGTGTGTGTCTGTGTGTGTGTCTGTGTGTGTGTGTGTCTGTGTGTGTCTGTGTGTGTCTGTGTGTGTGTGTGCGTCTGTGTGTGTGCGTCTGTGTCTGTGTGTGTCTGTGTGTGTGTGTCTGTGTGTGTCTGTGCGTCTTTGTGTGTGTGTGTGCGTCTGTGTGTGTGCGTCTGTGTGTGTGTGTCTGTGTGTGTGTGTCTGTGTGTGTCTGTGCGTCTTTGTGTGTCTGTGTGTGTGTGTGTGTGTGTGTGTGTGTGTCTGTGTGTGTCTGTGTGTGTGTGTCTGTGTGTGTCTGTGTGTGTGTGTGCGTCTGTGTGTGTGCGTCTGTGTCTGTGTGTGTGTGTCTGTGTGTGTGTGTCTGTGTGTGTGTCTGTGCGTCTTTGTGTGTGTGTGTGTGTGTGTTGACTTCATGCCTAAGTGATGTCTTCTTTTTAAATACCTTTCCCATTAGAGCTAAATAAGGATGAAGCGAACAGAAGTTAGCTCGTGTATTTTTCCCCATTCGACGTCTGCCACATTCAATACAGCAAATTAATATTCCATTAACAGCAGCAGTGTGTGTGTGTGTGGGGGGGGGGGGGGGCACTAATCATCATATAATGGGGGAGCGCTAACTTTTCCAAAGTGTCAGAAGGCAACGATACACGTTAAATATCACCTTCCTGCTGCCACGTGTGTCGGCGAGGCTACACGCCGTGTAGGTGGGAGAGAGAGAGAGAGAGAGAGAGAGAGAGAGAGAGAGAGAGAGAGAGAGAGAGAGAGAGAGAGAGAGAGAGAGACGTCAATCACGCCTGTAAATGAATCATAATTATTGTAATTTGGCAGAAGGAACACGCTCCGCAGAGAGAACAGCGGCGGTGCCAAGAAAGATATAGAAGCTGTGCAGCGGAGAGGTGGTTTGAGCTGCAGGTAATTGTTGATTGAGTGCCGGCTGTAATGATGCCGGTGGCAGGAGGCGAGATAATACAGTTACCGATTGACAAACACAACGCAAACGTCCCCCCGCCGCCGCAGAGCCCGGGAGCTAATTATGGCGTAATGACAGCCCTGCTGGTATGGACCTCACGGGCCACCGTACCGGTAATGTCATTACACCTCCCACACCCACCGCGGGATCCATCCTCAGCTTCTTCTGTTTCTTTGTTTCCTCCCTCTTTCATCATTTGTGTGCGTCTCCATCATTCTCTCTGAGCTCGTAGGCGCTGATGTGCTTTTACTTTTTGTATTCTCAAGTGTCGGACTAGCTGCTCCACTCACTCAGCTTTTATTTTGAAAGAACAGCAGGAAAGGACATGTATCTGGCTCAGGAACCAGGCATCAATCTGTGTGTTTCATGTTTATCTTTTTTATGTATTTCTGCCTTGTGAAGTGCTTTGTTATTAGTATTGCTCGTTTTGATACGTGTGATATAAATGATAGTAATCATAATAACTTTATTCAGTGAGCACCTTTAAAAACAGCGTTTACAAAGTGCTTTGAGAGACACAGCTCTGATAGAGCAGCAGCAGAGATAAACGTGGTGTTTGTTGTTAAAGCTAAGAGCCAATGAGGTTGATCCATTCTGCCTAATGTGTACACTCGACTGCAGCTAACAATGGTTTCATTATTGATTCTTCTGCCGATTCATAAATGTCTGAATGGAGAAAAAACTGGTTTTCTGAAATGTTGTGTTTGAATATGCAAATGAGGCATCATCTAATGGTCACGTTTGGTGAATTAAAGAGAAATCTAGAGACACAAATACACAAAGTGGTGAAATAAACCCCTAAATATGTGTTTTGGATGTTTTTGGACTTCTTTTGACACACGTACAAACTGCTCACAAAGACTGAAGTAACACGTCTTTAAATCCCTCGAACACAACACAAAGTCAACAGCAGAGAAGCGACGCAGCCGGACTCAGCTGGTGCGCTGCAGCATGCGTTCTGATGGATTAACCTGGTTCCCTGAGCAATGCATCATGGGACACAAAGTCAAGTGTGTGTCCTCCAGAGCAAAGGCCTCGTGGGAAACGCAGTCAGACGGTGTTCTCGGTCAAAGAAACGACGATCAGCTGAGAGAGAGAGAATGTACAGTTTTTAGTTTTCTAGAAGTGTGTGTGTGTGTGTGTGTGTGTGTGTGTGTGTGTGTGTGTGTCCACCTCACACACAGCTTGTCATAGTGGCGCCAGTGCGGTCGGGCATGAATCCAGAATGCACTTGATCTCACACACAAACTAAAACTCTACTTCACCGCCACAAGTTGTGCTCTCACAGCGACTCCCCCCGAACACACACACACACACACACACACACACACACACACACGTATGTTGCTCATCAGCAGCACCACACCTCCGTCGCCGACCTCTTCACCCACTTATCCCCCCCTACAACAGCAGCGTGTCCGCCGGCTCGACATCGCTCAACACCAGCAGCCGCCTCCCGGTGTAAAAATAGACGGGTGTGAGGTGACCGGGGGGGGGTCTGATGAGTTTTGGGTGTTGGGTAATATCTGTCATGTCGGCTTGGCGTCCGGTGACCGAGGAGGACGCCGGCGTGGCGCTGGAGGGTGGCGACGGGCCAGAATCTATACAGCTGGAGCCACAACATCTGGTTTAACTGAAACATGACGATCTTTTAAAACAAGGTGTTTTATTTATGGTCAGACGTGAGATCAAAGGTGTGGTGAAGGATTATCTGTTTCAGACAGTTATAACAACTTGTAAACAGCAGGTTTATACGAATGTTCAGAGGCATCACTGTGTCTTATTGGTCTTACTTTCAAAAGTGTGTTAAAGTTAACATGAGTGTTAAGTTGCGTCCAAACTACCTTTACTCATGATTTACTCGAATTACGCGAATCTGAGGCTACACCAGATGTTAGCCGTTGGATCCAGATCACAGTGGGACGTCATCGTAAACCTACAGTTGTGTAAAAAACACAATAAACAGATCTAATCTAATTAGCTGAGGCCAGGTGTCTGAAAAGTGTCTTAAAGCTGGTCAGAGCTTCACGTGTTGAAGCTGCATTCTCTCTAGTGACCACCAGGGGGCGACTCCTCTGGTTGTATAGAAGTCTATGAGAAAATGACTCTACTTCTCTCTTGATTTATGACCTCAGTAAACATTGTAAACATGAGTTTATGGTCTCAATCTCTAGTTTCAAGTCTTCTTCAATACAGCATGATTGCAGCCAAAATGCCACTAACCAATATGCGTGTGTGTGTGTGTGTGTGTGTGTGTGTGTGTGTAAGCAGGGACCACCTTGATGGGAAATATTTACTGGTCATGTTTACAGCTCACCAGACAGCTTAAGATGATATCTGGTTTAGAAATATGACCGACGGAATGAGTCCTCTGATTCTCACACACACACACACACACACACACACGACATGATTGGTAAATACAGTCATTCCTTTACGGGTGTCTGGACACCAGCCGGTGTAAACTCGATTCAGAATGTAGAGCTATTTCCGACAATTTAAAGCAGCCACATTATTATTATAAAAAGTTGATATTAACTGATATTAACTGTATTTGAAGAACATTATGTGGCCTGTAAGCAATGCTTATTCTTAAAATAACCACATTAACATAATTTAATTGAGGACGAAAATATGAAAATATGCTGATTTGACATGTTTTCCACGCAGCCTTAAGCAAACCCTTCATTGGTGGATGCTACATGTAACATTCAGATAAACAACTACCTTTATCTCAAAACTCCTCATTTGTCAGCATAAATATTAAGTTTGCTATGAAAGCAAAAACTTCAGTGCGAGAAGACATGTTGAGTGCAATTGAAGGTGATTTGGGTTAATTTAATAGATTTTAGATATATTTAATGGATCACTTCACATTAATAAATAATTTCTGCATCTGTAAATCTGCACAAACATATTTACTAGAGCCGCTGTAAATCAAAATTAAAATATATATTTCTTAAATCCCTCGACCGTTTTACGATTTGGCTTTTTGGGAAACAAATAAAGGTTTAATTCGCAGTGAATGCATGTTAGCGTCAATCAACATGGTGTAAGCTACACAGTTAGCATGAATCCCATCTCTCAACATTATATTTATCTTTAGTAAAGGTCATTAGGTACCCTTTAAGAGTATTGAGACCCTAAACCAAGGTGATGGCTTGATCCTCATCCGTAAATAGTTGAGTCTCAAGGTTTGTTAGATATGTTGGTGAAGAACGTGAAACTGGACGGTGAATTAGTAGGAAAATATGTGTTGGTGTTGGCTTTGATGGTGTTGCCATTCTCTCCCTAGGCTGGTCTGAAATGCGTTGACTGAGGAGGCACTAACTGTTGCTTGACTCAGGCTGTTCCATACTGGTGGTGTTCTACTAGAGAAAAAAGGTTTCCGTGGACCAGGCTGGTGTTGTACTTGTAGCTTCAGAGCATGACCTCTTGTATTGGTGCTGAGGGATTTTTTGAACATACTATTGCCACATACTTGACAACTTCTATTAGACTGTACGCTGTCGATTCCTGTCAGTATTTTAAAAGTTTGGACCATGTCGGCTCGTTTACGGCGAAATTCCAGCGTTTGCAAGTTGAGACTAGCAAGTCTTTCTGGGTATGAGAGGTTGGAGAGGCCGTGCACTAGTCTAGTTGCGCGTCTCTGAACTTGTTCCAGGGCATCTTTGTCACGCTTGAGTTTGGGCGACCATACGACTGAGGCATACTCGAGGTGAGGACGTACCAAGGATTTGTACAGGTGGAGAAATGATGTTTGATCCAAGGACTGGAACGTGCGTTTGATTGCTCCTAACACTCGGTTGGCCTTGGATACCTGGGTTTGGATGTGCCTGGAGAATGAGAGGTTGCGGTCGATAATTACACCTAGGTCTTTCTCTTCTTGTGTGATTTGAAGCTGGTGGGTTGTGCCGTCGTTGTTCCTCATTGTGTATGTGAGTTGGTGTTCCCGAGGTGCATTGTTTTGCATTTATCTGGGTGGAATAACATGCACATTGTTTGGGCCCAAGATTGGAGATGGTCCAAATCACACTGAAGACTGGAGTGCTGCGTGTCATGTAGCTGTGATATGACTTCAAAGATCTTAGTGTCATCGGCATACATCAGGACAAAGTTGTTGAGGAAATCCGGTATATCAGCCACAAATAGTACAAACAGCAAAGGGCCAAGTACTGAGCCTTGAGGTACCCCGCTGTTGACGCTTGCAAAATCTGAGAATTGTCCATTTACCACTACTCGTTGTCTGCGATTGGTAAGAAAGTTACGGATCCATTGAAGTATGTTGTCTTGGAGGCCAAAGGTTGAAAGTTGAAGGAGAAGTCTCTCATGTGGAACCGTGTCAAAGGCCTTAGCGTAGTCTAGGAAGAGAATATCGACTGGAAGCTTGTGACTAAGGGCTTCAGTCCAGATGTCAATTGCTTCCAGTAGATTAGTAACTGTTGATCTGCCGGACATGAAGCCGTGCTGTTGCTTGCATAGAAGGTTGTTCGATTTCAGGTGCTCCATGATGTCTTCAGCAATCAGTCTTTCCATGAGTTTGCATACTACTGACGTGAGTGAGATGGGCCTGTAGTTTGCTGGGTCAGACTTGTCGCCTTTTTTGAAGATGGGGGTTACTGTTGCCGTTTTCCACTGTACGGGTACCTCACCGCTGGCTAGACTTGTGTTAAACAGGCTACACAATGGTGAAGCAAGGATATCAGCCATTTCCTTGAGTAATCGGTTGTGGATCTGGTCAGGCCCCGGGGATTTGTCTGTTCTGATGGATCTGAGCTTTTTGAGTATCCTGTCCTCTGTAATCGAAATCCGCAGATCTGAGGTCAGCAGCTTTGCTGTGAATGTTGGCATGGTGGTGGTATCCTCTCTGGTGAAAATACCGGAGTATTGGTCGTTTAAAATATTGGCTTTGCTCATGTCGTCGCTGTTGTAGGTTCCATCATTGTTCTTCAGATCCGCGATATTTGGTCTAATTGTTCTGCGGCTGTTTACATAGTTCCAGAAGGCTTTGCTGTTGGTGCGTGAGTCTTTTGCCAGCTTGTGCTCAAAGTCCCGTCTAGCCTTTCTTGCCGCATGAGTCGCCTCATTCCTTGCTGTAATGTATGTCTGATAGTCCTGGCCGTCTTTGGTATTTAGGTATCGTATCCAGGTGTGGTATTTCCTCTTTACCTTTTGTAGAGCCTGTTTGTTCAACCACATTGGTTTTTTCTTCATTGTCATGTCCAGGTGGTTCACCTTCAGGGGGATACACTTCACCATGGCATCATGGATGGTTTGTTCCAGTATGTTGGCAATTTCCTGGGTGCTTTTCCCCTTTAGCCTGTCTTCCCAGTTGATGTCAAGCATAGTCTTCATAGCTGCATAGTCACCTTTGTTATAGTTGTAAGTAGGCTTTAATGATGTAGAGGAGCTGGTTCCAAAGACTAGTTTGAGTGAGATTCCCACATGGTCACTTGCTCCTATGGGTGCCATAATGGATAGTTGCTCAACAATTTCGCCCTCATTGGTAAAGATCAAGTCATCTCTAGTGGGTGTTTGGCCGGCCCGATATCTGGGAGGCTGAGTGACATGCTGATGGTAATAACAGTCCCTGATACACTCGATGAATTTGGTAGCAGGGCCACTTGGACTTGCGTTTTCAGGGAGTTCGGGTGTAGGGGACCATACCACGTCTGGGTGGTTAAAGTCGCCGACTAGAAGTTTGTGTGTGTGGGGAGTTGAAGCTGCCCACTGTAAAGTTGCATGAAGATCGTCGTCACGTGGGATGGCAGTCGATGGACTTCCGCTACGGTAGATGGATCCTATTAGTAGGTCACTGTGGTCTTTTCCTTTGATGGTCACCCAAGTGCTGTCTTTGTACTGACTGTGCACATCTGGATGGATTTGCATGGTTTGAGATTGGTCTTGGTATAAATACATGTACCCCTCGTGTTGATTGCGGATAAGTCACTTGTAAACAGGTCATAACCTGGGATACTCATAGTAGACAAGTCTGGTGTTTGTCCTATTTTTGGTTTAATTTCAGTAAGGCAAATAATGCTGAAGTCATGTGTGTTTACTTGTGTTAAAAGTTCATCATATTTGCT
Source organism: Ophthalmolycus amberensis (assembly GCA_024529925.1). NCBI lineage: Eukaryota > Metazoa > Chordata > Actinopteri > Perciformes > Zoarcidae > Ophthalmolycus > Ophthalmolycus amberensis. The sequence goes on from JAFEUB010000354.1 coordinate 42,290, forward strand.
CATAACTGAGTTGTCCGTATTGGTATAGTATACCTTCAGATTTCTTAGTTTACAGTTGGTTTGAACTGGTGGGAGTTTACATCTGTTTAGGTCTGAGCTGCTGTTGCTGCTTCTGTGTTTCCTGGAGCCTCGACTATCATTCCTCTCTTGATTACCCAGTGTTTGGATGGGTTTGCCAGGCGAGTCTCCTGTAGGGACGCTCTCAAGTTTTTTGAGGCCTCAAGTTGTTTTTTAGTTAAGTCCGGACGGATGTACACCTGGTTATAGACATCATTTGTGCTTTTGCGAAGCTCAGCAGCCCTTGCTAAAATTTGTTTCTTCTCGCTCAAAGTCTCTAGTTCGATCTTCAGTAGCCTCCGTTTGTCTTTATCAAATGTTCCGAATCGTGTTACTTTGTTAATTCTAACGATTAGTTTGAATTCATCTTTGGTTAAGGTTTGGACTGCCTGGATGTCTTCCTCCTGGGTTGTGGATTCTGGTAGATTGAAAACAATTAGGTTCAGTTTCCTCTTTTCTATGTCTTCCAGCTCTTTAAGCCCTCTCAAAGGCTTCTTGTGTCTTGGGCAACTGGCGTGAGTTGTATAGTGTTGATTTTGCTCGTGATGTGTTCCAGTTTCTGTTCCAGTGAATTGATCTTAGCCGTAGCTAGTGCATTAGATGTCGATATGATATGTTCTGCTTCAGTTTTTAGGTCGGCGGCAAGTTGGCTGTGCGATCCGGGTTTTTTTAGTTCCTCCTCCATCCGTACAGCTATATCTCCTAGATCTTTGTTCAGTGAGTTTATCCTGGTGTGTGTTGTTTGTAAGTCCGTTTGCAGCTTTACCATGTCAGTCGTATTTGCCCTGGTGTTGTCTGAGAGAGTTTCAATTGCTTCCTGCATATTTAGTTGATCTCTTTGGATAGCCACTAATTGCATTCGAAGTGTCTTGGCTCCGCGTTTGCAGAAGGAACAGTACCAAGAGCAGCTATCATTGTTAGCGAGGACATCATACATTTTGATTGTAACCTTCTGACATTTTATGTGAAACCAAAGAACGCAGACTTCACACTCGACGGCTTTACTCCTCGTTCACTTTTTTGCCACAGGAGCCACATTCGCTAACAGTAGTAGTAGGAGCAGATGCACTGGGTGGAGCAGGTGGAGCTTTAGTAGAGGCAGTGTCTTGACTAGTTGCGTTGTTCGAAGAATCAAGTGAAGAGCTACTCACAGTTGTTGTCCTCCGAGGTGATAGTGGTTTATTTATCTTATCTACTTCCTCTGCCTCCTCCATCTTTGGTGGTGGACGTCGCTAGCTCACGGGACCGCTAGCTTATAGTTCAGGCAACGTTGCTTTGTTGTGGTAGCGATAAACAAGACGACAAAACAAGACGTTGTAGAGGCTTAACGTTAGATGTCCAGTTGGCGTCATGCAATCAGTGTCGCAGGTCAGCGCTGGTTCCCCGAGAAGAGAAGCTAGCTGAGCTAGCCCGGAGCTAGCTTAGCTACGTAACGCTAAATTCACTTTAGTCCAGTGTTGATCAACGATGTTTTCTTATACAGTTGTAAAACCAATACATCCAACAGTGAATGTCTTCAATGATTGATCAAAAGCTGGTTTATGACAAAGACGCAGCGAAGCGAAAAAGACAGATATTGATTATTCTTCTAAATAATGTTGCTACGGAAGTAGAACGCAGCACTGTCAAAACTGCATCACGCAGTCGTACTCTCTCCAGTCAGTCTCTGTGAGAGGTGAAGGTACCGTCGCAGTGAGATCCTCCAGCCTGTTAATATATATATAAACTATATATATAAACTGAACAGTTAGCATAAAGCCCATCACTCAACATGGCGTAAGCTACACAGTTAGCATGAAGCCCATCACTCAACATTATATAAACTGAACAGTTAGCATAAAGCCCATCACTCAGCATTGTGTAAGATAAGCAGTTAGCATAAAGGCCACCACTTAACTCATCTAAGCTAAACAGTTAGCATAAAGCTCATCCCTCAGCATTGTGTAAGATAAGCAGTTAGCATAAAGGCCACCACTTAACTCATCTAAGCTAAACAGTTAGCATAAAGGCTATCACTCAACATTGTCTATGCTAACCTGTCAGCCCAGAGCCTCCAAACCTTTAAATTGTTAGCATCTCTTAACATGCTGCACTATCAATACCACTGTTAATGCTGCCAGGACACATCCAACACACATACACACAGTACATGTACTAGTGTACAATAACACAAACACAATCTCATATGCATAACCATATGTGCGTCATGCCTGCTGCACAGTACTAAACAACATGAAGTAGTGGAGCTTCAGAAGCCCACAGCCTGCATTCATTTGTTTATATTATCACCCACCACACTGCCGTCAGGGCGGCCCGGCTGCTCCCACACACACACACACACACACACACACACACACACACACACACTTCAACACACACTACTTTCCCCCAGGCTGAAGGGCTGCTGCTCTGTATCTGACCCCTGACCTCTGACCTCCCCACAGATATTTCCCCGCAGTCAGCAGCACATCATAAGACGTCATGCGGGAGTACATACAGTAGCAGCAGTAGTGTAAGGATATGAGTGGACCAGGATCTTGATGGCGATTCTGCGGATGGGGTTGAAAGGGCTGAAGATGTAGAGAGCTGACGTGGCAGTGAAGCGGAAGATGGCCTTCCCTTTGTTCAGGACTATGAAGGTCTGCAAGAGACAGAACAACAGGTTTATCAAAGAGACAGAGAAAGCAGAGATGATTGGGTTTAATTAATTAGGGGCTCTTATGATACGAAATGTTACGATAAGATGCAATAGGACACGACGGGATAGGACAGGACACGATAGCCTTCCATACGATACGAAATGATAAGACTTGATACGATACAATACAATAGGATACGATACAAAACAAAATTATAAAACTCAACACGATTCGATTCTAAACAATGGGATGGGATACGATACACTAAGATTCAATACGCTAAGATAAGATACGCTAAGATTCGATACGCTAAGATAAGATACGCTAAGATACGATACGCTAAGATACGATACGCTAAGATTCAATACGCTAAGATACGATACGCTAAGATAAGATACGATAAGATACGATACGTTAAGATACGATACGCTAAGATACGATACGCTAAGATACGATACGTTAAGGTCCGATACGCTAAGATACGATACGCTAAGATTCAATACGCTAAGATACGATACGCTAAGATAAGATACGATAAGATACGATACGTTAAGATACGATACGCTAAGATACGATACGCTAAGATACGATACGTTAAGATACGATACGCTAAGATAAGATACGCTAAGATTCAATATGCTAAGATAAGATACGCAAAGATAAGATACGCTAAGATACGATACGCTAAGATAAGATACGCTAAGATACGATACGCTAAGATACGATACGCTAAGATAAGATACGCTAAGATAAGATACGCTTAGATAAGATACGATAAGATACGATACGTTAAGATACGCTAAGATACGATACGCTAAGATACGATACGCTAAGATAAGATACGCTAAGATACGATACGCTAAGATACGATACGTTAAGATACGCTAAGATAAGATACGCTAAGATATGATACGTTAAGATACGCTAAGATAAGATACGCTAAGATAAGATACGCTAAGATAAGATACGCTAAGATACGATACGTTAAGATAAGATACGCTAAGATAAGATACGCGAAGATAAGATACGCTAAGATAAGATACGCTAAGATACGATACGCTAAGATACGATACGCTAAGATACGATACGCTAAGATGCGATACGCTAAGATAAGATACGCTAAGATACGATACGCTAAGATAAGATACGCTAAGATACGATACGCTAAGATAAGATACGCTAAGATAAGATACGCTAAGATACGATACGCTAAGATAAGATATGCTAAGATACGATACGCTAAGATACGATACGCTAAGATACGATACGATAAGATTAGGGATGTTTGTCTTGGACTCAAATGCTGCACACATGATATGACACATGACACATGATCATCATAGCTGCCTCCAGAGTAGAAAATAAAAACAAACAGACAAACAACATGTACATGTGATGTTCTGTTTGTTTTTTCTTCACCTGGAGGTGTTCAGGTGCTTAAAAGACAATTACAAAAAGCCGCCCTTGGTCTGATCAGAGCCGGTCAGATGATAACGAGTGTCACGCTTCAGCGGATTGTTCTTGCTCCAGCTGAGTCGGTCCACCGTTACGTGGCTGACTTGAGGGGCCTGGCTATCCTCTGTAAGTTCGGAGCACTGGAGGATGAGCTGATGGAGGACCAGCTGGCTGAACGCACAAATAACCCGAAAGCAAAAACAAAAACAAAGACGCTGCCACCGTCCCCTGATGACCTCACACAAAGACGGAGGAAACAGCATTTCAGGCTGAAGCTACGCTCGGATTAGCATCTATGAAGAAGGAGAAAGTTAAAGCTAAATTGTTTAATTCGTGTAACAGAACATGAACACAGGCTCGGAGGTGCTGAGCGTGTTTTGTTTGTTCCTGCAGAGCATTTTTGGAAAAATTTTGGAAAAATTTTTGGAAATTTTTTTTGGAAAAATTGGAAAGGGGGAAGTAATCGCTCAAGAGAAACGTCACGACAGAGAGAAGACAGGAACTGAGACTTGTTACGTCTTGGTTTGGTTACGTTCTGTTGCTCCAGTTATTTTATTTTATAGAGTGTTTGTTATCTCCATGCCTTCTAGTTTGGTCAATTCCAGCTTGAATCACGTCTCCTGTCTCCTCTGTATCCTCTGTATCCTCTGTATCCTCTGTATCCTCTGTATCCTCTGTATCCTCTGTCTCCTCTGTCTCCTCTGTCTCCTCTGTCTCCTCTGTCTCCTCTGTATCCTATGTCTCCTCTGTCTCCTCTGTCTCCTCTGTCTCCTCTGTCTCCTCTGTATCCTCTGTATCCTCTGTATCCTCTGTATCCTCTGTATCCTCTGTATCCTCTGTCTCTTCTGTCTCATTCTTGCTGGTTTAGCGGCTGCAAAAGCTGCACAAAGCTTTTGTGAACTCGCCCCTGAGAGTTTAAAACTGTGGACGACGGGACAAACTCGCTCGGTCACCTCCCCCTCTGGTCTCCAGAGAAGTAGGCTACCAAAGAGTCCATTTATCTTCCAGGGATTCTCCAACAAGGGGAGACGGGGTAACACCTTCACACACACACACACACACTTTCACAGAGAAACACACACACACTCTCTGTGGGTCACCTACCCTCTTGTCTTTGAAGTAGTACTGGTCGATGTCCTCCAGGGGAACGCCCACCAGATGAGACGGGATGTCGGCGAAGATGCGCGGCAGCTGTTTTCCTGCCTCCAGGTCGGGCCGGCGCCGGGGGAGCACCACGTCGCCCAGGTCCTAACACACACACACACACACACACACACACACACACACACACACACACAGCATATTTGCATATAAAGTGGCTTCACTTTTTACACACTTTATTGGGTTAAAGATGTCATTTTAAATAAAGTGCCACAGCAAAAGGACTGAATACCTATTGTACATCATTTTAATTTTCTTCTATTCTATATTGATGTTTCTTGTACATGTTTCATAGAATTTGTTTCATATTTCATATCTCACATGTCTGCCTGCTGAAGCTTCCTTACTTTTCTACATTTTATTCAGCTTTTAACCTCCAATATTTAATTCCTTCTGGCTTATCTTAATATTAACAATGCTTATAGTTGTGATTGTCAGGTGTGTGTGAGTGTGTGTGTGTGTGTGTACCTCCTGGTAGTGTTTGCTGCGTCGGGCCCTCTCCTGGGCGATGCGCTGCTCGATGGCCGCCAGGGAGTCCGGCGTGAAGCGCTGAAAGCTCTCTGGTCCCATTGGAAACACACAGCCAGCCATCTTCTCATCCTGATCCTGCTGCTGACTGGCCCAGTTTACCAGCTGGAACGATCAATATGGAAACCAATAATCAATAATGATGACAAACAACCCTTTAACATCCTTAATTTAGCGACAGTTAAAATATTATAATCTATAATGTTTCAGTCAACGACTTTCCCTCAAGCTTCAGTTTCCTTCCTCTACCTCAGTGAGTGGATTCCTACATTACCCAGAGTGCCTTTCACCAGCATTGCTACAGAACTCCATTCATCGTGAACATGTGTGTGTGTGTGTGTGTGTTAGCAAGCTTCAAACATTGAATTCAAACTGTTGTTTAGATGTTCGGTTGTCAGACTCGACTCAAGTTCTACAGACTTAAGATCACGACCGTTTCAGAGCAAACAGGTGTTTCAGTTTAACGAGTGACCGTGTTAACTGGTGACTTTCAGCCGAATGCTCGTTGTAACTTACGTAAATGGTTGGTTGTAGATAATAAACACAGATAAGTCTGTATTTGAAATATTTCAAGATCTTTTCCTGAACCTAACTAAATATTCACGATCTTTTCCTATTCATCAACAAATCCAGACATTAAAAATATATCCTGCAAAACACTTTGTTTCCATCATCTACTTTTATGTGGAAATATTTAAAAGTAACAGATTACAAATCAAGTGTTTCTGATACATCAGGACCCTTTAGGACCCTGGGGAGTGGCTGCTAAGACGAAGCTGTATGTGCGTATACAGTCAGATGATTATGGGATGTCGAGGTAATGAAGTGCAGGCCGACAATAGTGTCTCATCAACACGAGTTTAGAGTTACACAGAGAGACATTGACTGCAGGATTACACAGTTTGAGTGTAACAGATGTGTGTGTAGGTGTGTGTGTGTGTGTGTGTAGGCGTGTGTAGATGTGTGTAAGTGTGTGTGTGTGTGTGTGTGTGTCCAGACCATCTGCCTCGGACCCTAATTGAATGATTAGACAGGCCTCGTTTTTCAACCCTTCATGCATTTATTCTTCACAGCTCCCAAATCTGATTTCTGAAGTGTGTGCGTGTGTACGTAAATGTGTGTGTAAGTGTGTATGTGTCTGTTTGTGTGTGTGTGTCCACATCAAAGGAAAATCCAGCTCTGTTTTCCATCCTTATCAAAAGCTGTCATCCACTCATTCTCTCTCTCTCTCTCTCTCTCTCTCTCTCTCTCTCTCTCTCTCTCTCTCTCTCTCTCTCTCTCTCTCTCTCTCTCTCTCTCTCTCTCTCTCTCTCTCTCTCTCTCTCTCTCTCTCTCTCTCTCTCTCTCTCTCTCTCTCTCTCTCTCTCTCTCTCTCTCTCTCTCTCTCTTCTCTCTCTCTCTCTCTCTCTCTCTCTCACACACACACACACACACTGATTGGCTGGTTCCATTCTGCTGAGGCTCTCGGTCACGTACACTCTCTCTCTTATTTGAGTCTTTACGTGTCAGCACCTGGTCTACAAAGAGCGAAGGGCAATCTCTGTAACAGGAGATCCACAGTCAAAGTGGGCTTCCGTACCTCCTTTCCTCTCCTGTCCTTCTATACTTCCTTCCCTCCCTCCTTCTTTCCTCAACTACCTCATTCTTTCCTTCTACACTTCCTTTCCTTCCCTCCCTCCTTATTTCCTCGGCTACCTCCTCCTTTCCTTCCCTCCCTCCTTCTTTCCTCGGCTACTTCCTCCTGTCCTTCCCTCCCTCCTTCTTTCCTCGGCTACCTCCTCCTTTCCTTCCCTCCCTCCTTCTTTCCTCGGCTACCTCCTCCTGTCCTTCCCTCCCTCCTTCTTTCCTCAGCTACCTCCTCCTTTCCTTCCCTCCCTCCTTCTTTCCTCGGCTACCTCCTCCTTTCCTTCCCTCCCTCCTTCTTTCCTCGGCTACCTCCTCCTTTCCTTCCCTCCCTCCTTCTTTCCTCGGCTACCTCCTTCTTTCCTCGGCTACCTCCTCCTTTCCTTCCTTCCCTCCCTCCTTCTTTCCTCGGCTACCTCCTCCTTTCCTTCCCTCCCTCCTTCTTTCTTTCCTCGGCTACCTCCTCCTTTCCTTCCCTCCCTCCTTCTTTCCTCGGCTACCTCCTCCTTTCCTTCCCTCCCTCCTTCTTTCCTCGGCTACCTCCTCCTGTCCTTCCCTCCCTCCTTCTTTCCTCGGCTACCTCCTCTTTTCCTTCCCTCCTTCCTTCTTTCCTCGGCTACCTCCTCCTTTCCTTCCCTCCCTCCTTCTTTCCTCGGCTACCTCCTTCTTTCCTCGGCTACCTCCTCCTTTCCTTCCTTCCCTCCCTCCTTCTTTCCTCGGCTACCTCCTCCTTTCCTTCCCTCCCTCCTTCTTTCCTCGGCTACCTCCTCCTTTCCTTCCCTCCCTCCTTCTTTCCTCGGCTACCTCCTCCTTTCCTTCCCTCCCTCCTTCTTTCCTCGGCTACCTCCTCCTTTCCTTCCCTCCCTCCTTCTTTCCTCGGCTACCTCCTCCTGTCCTTCCCTCCCTCCTTCTTTCCTCGGCTACCTCCTCTTTTCCTTCCCTCCTTCCTTCTTTCCTCGGCTACCTCCTCCTTTCCTTCCCTCCCTCCTTCTTTCCTCGGCTACCTCCTCCTTTCCTTCCCTCCCTCCTTCTTTCCTCGGCTACCTCCTTCTTTCCTCGGCTACCTCCTGCTTTCCTTCCTTCCCTCCCTCCTTCTTTCCTCGGCTACCTCCTCCTTTCCTTCCCTCCCTCCTTCTTTCCTCGGCTACCTGCTCCTTTTCTTCCCTCCCTCCTTTCCTCGGCTACCTCCTCCTTTCCTTCCCTCCCTCCTCCTTTCCTCGGCTACCTCCTCCTTTCCTTCCCTCCCTCCTTCTTCTTTCCTCAGCTACCTCCTCCTTTCCTTCCTTCCCTCCCTCCTCCTTTCCTCGGCTACCTCCTCCTTTCCTTCCCTCCCTCCTTCTTTCCTCGGCTACCTCCTCCTTTCCTTCCCTCCCTCTTTCTTTCTTTCCTCGGCTACCTCCTCCTGTCCTTCCCTCCCTCTTTCTTTCTTTCCTCGGCTACCTCCTCCTTTCCTTCCTTCCCTCCCTCCTTCTTTCCTCGGCTACCTCCTCCTTTCCTTCCCTCCCTCCTTCTTTCCTCGGCTACCTCCTCCTTTCCTTCCCTCCCTCCTTCTTTCCTCGGCTACCTCCTCTGCTCCTTCTCAACCTTCTTTTAAACTTTCATCCCTCATACTTTTCCCTCCTCTACCTCTCCTTCCCTGTTCTACCTCCTCTCTCCTTGCCTACTTCCTCTTTCCTTGTTTGCCTCCTCATTCCTCTCCCTCCCTCCCTCTGATCTGAGGTCTTGGGACACGTTTCCTGACTTTAGTCTGGTCTTAAAGTGGAGTTGAGGACTAAGTGGAGTTCAGTCTGGAACGTTTCCTCCATCGATGCTCCTCTGACGCTCTCTGCTCCTCCTTCAGCTTCAGGCTGAAACATCTAATTACCAACAGACACTTCATATCCGCTCTCTGTTTCTAATGAGCTTCTATTCCTCATTGTGTCGTTGTGTTGTTGTTGTTGACGACTTTTCTTCTTCTGTGTTTTAGCCTCAAACTGAAAGCAGACCTTCAGCTTCTTTGTGTTTAATGTGAGTAGTACTACACAGAGTACTGCATAACAACACATCAGCGGAGTTCTCCTCCTCATGTCAGCTGCCTTGCTCAAGGGCAGACTTTGATTCACTCACAACACAAAGAAACAGTTTGATGAGGAAAAATAAGAGACACGAGAAAGAAGAGAGGAAGTTATATTACTACATAAATAAATAATAAAAACTATAAAAATCTCAGTCAAAATACTGACACGGATGATTAAACAAGCTCCGCCCCCAGGAACGCCTCACACACACACACACACACACTAGTTGTGTAGATTTCATTTTTCTTATCAATAAACACTCAATAACCCCAAATGACAAAAGTAAAAACGTGTTTTTTTTGTAAATGTTTTAAAAATCTAAAATGGAAATATCTCATTGACATCATCACAATTGGATTTATTGCCAAGTAGAGTAAAAGTAAAATTAAGGCAAATATTGCATAAGTCAAGAAACATAGAAGAAAAATACTGTGAAACATGAAAGAAACACGATAAATATACAAGAAACACAGAATAAAGGAAAATATAAATACAAAAAATGAATTACAAAAATGAAACGATACTATAAAACATCTGTGCAAGAAACATAAATATAGATAAATAGAAGAAAAATACAATAGAAATATGAATAAATACTATAAACAATACGCACAGTAAACAGTAGAATGAAAATAAATATTCAGTCCTTTGTGGCGCTGTATTTAAAATAACATCTATAACCTGATAAAGTGCGTAACAAGTGACAGAATGTAAAGTAAAGCCACTGTATATGTAAATATGCAGTGTGTGTGTGTGTGTGTGTGTGTGTGTGTTACATGTTTTATGTCTGTTTACAAAGTGCATGTATAATACGGGACACATTCATGTTTGTATTACGGAAGCCTGAACATGACGACATGAAATATGAAGGAAGTTGACATGAGATTTTAGATGGCTACAGGTTTATAGACACACACACACACACACACCTCATTATACCACGTGTGATGCATAAACATGTCAACAGAATAAACACTCAGCCGACCGGTCATTGGAATACGATCCAGATTTCTCTTTTTTATCTCAGACTCACTAAAACCATCACAGGTGACATTCCTGCTGTGGGATGAAGTCCCTGAACGCAACATGGAGGGTCCTTAAACACACCGCAGATCAAACCTGTACTACTATTTTAAAAATGTACTTCATGACTCCACTCGAGGAAGAGTAATGTTTTATATTAGAGGTATTAAATAGTTTTTATTTGAAGGTTTAAGCCTCTCTCTCTCTCTCTCTCTCTCTCTCTCTCTCTCTCTCTCTCTCTCTCTCTCTCTCTCTCTCTCTCTCTCTCTCTCTCTCTCTCTCTCTCTCTCTCTCTCTCTCTCTCTCTCTCTCTCTCTCTCTCTCTCTCTCTCTCTCTCTCTCTCTCTCTCTCTCTCTCTCTCTCTCTCTCTCTCTCTCTCTCTCTCTCTCTCTCTCTCTCTCTCTCTCTCTCTCTCTCTCTCTCTCTCTCTCTCTCCTCAAAGTTGTGACTTGTCAGCTGACTTGGGACTTGTCACTTTTGTTGTATTTTAAATCACCGGGTCCGATTGTTTTGGAGAAGAAGAAGACCTCTGTTGTAAAAACCTCCTGCGCAATGAAGACTCCCATGATGCAACGCTGCTTCACTAAACTCTGCTGCAATGAAGACTCCCATGATGCAACGCTGCTTCACTAAACTCTGCTGCAATGAAGACTCCCATGATGCAACGCTGCTTCACTAAACTCTGCTGCAATGAAGACTCCCATGATGCAACGCTGCTTCACTAAACTCTGCTGCAATGAAGACTCCCATGATGCAACGCTGCTTCACTAAACTCTGCTGCAATGAAGACTCCCATGATGCAACGCTGCTTCACTAAACTCTGCTGCAATGAAGACTCCCATGATGCAACGCTGCTTCACTAAACTCTGACAGCTGCTATGAAGGTATGAATGTCCTTCTTAGGTTTCACCTGCAGTGAAACAGCCTGCTGTCCTGTCACGGAGCGGTGATGAAGAGCGAAACCTCAACGCACAGAAGCGGAGAGGACGCCGCACCTTCAATTCAATCAGCCTGAGAGGAGGAAACGCATTCTGTCACCGTGCCGCCGCCGTTAACGGAGAAGGAGCCGCTGCCCCGAGCAGGAAATGATTCAGCGATATCAGGCAGAGGGCCAGGATGAAGCTGGCATGGGACCCTGACATGAAGCTCCATGTTGGATGAGAAACCTTCAGAACCTCCACGTTACAATCCCACGATTCTGAAGCTTGTAAATGTTTTCACATTGTTGTATTAAAGAAATGTATTAAAAGGTGTTCTCTTTATTCTCTTTAGTTCTCTCTACTTCCACTCATCGTGCTTCTGTTTCCATAGAGGAGCAGGACTTTTATTTTGTAGAGAAAAACAAAAGCAGCTCTATCGGCCTCTTATAAAGTCCACTTGCTGCTGTCCCCCGGTGACGGATACTGAGTGACTCTGTGATCTGGTGGTTTTTCGAGCTGAAGCTCTGGTCTCTCCTTCAGATGCTTTCTCCCTGGATCGGCGTCCTGCGTGGCGGCCCCGTCTCTCGGAGTTGGATCAGTCCGCTGCTGAAGGTGCTTTCCTGTCTCTGGTGACTGATCGCCTCTGACTGCCGCTCGTTGGCTTTGTTGTGCTTTTTGTTGCTGCAGACGGTCCAGGACTCCACTCCTCGTTGGCTCAGCGGGTCCTCTGGCATCGAACGCTCCGACGCCACCGACTTCACCTCAAAGTCCTGTTTGTGGATCTGCCAACATGTTAACGTCAAGTCCGTCCTGCTGTTGACGACCTGCTGCTGTCCACTGAACCGCTCACACCACATTTAACTCGGTTTCTAAGCTTTAAATGCCGGTACGTGCTTTACAATATGTGAAATATGCTGTTTAGATGTTGCATGAAGCACAACAGGAACAAAATTGGTGAAATAAACTGGAAGCTTAAGATTTGAAGACAGTTTTTCACAATAAAAGCAGATTAGAACAAGCTGGAGTTAACAGGGAACGTGTTATATAGCGGATATACATATATATATATATACATACATACACATACACACTGTACACACACAGGGATTTCAATAGATAAATATATATATATATATATACATATATATATATACACGTTCACACTGTACACACACACACACACACACACGGATTTCAATAGATAAGGACCAACACAAGGAGAAAATAAGCAAAGGGCTCTTTAAGTA
>JAFEUB010000354.1:60000-70000 GCA_024529925.1 Ophthalmolycus amberensis
TCTTCTGGAGACGTAAACACGGTTTATGCTCATGAAACATTCTCTTAAATCTCTTTCATAGTTTCCATAAAATAAGAGAAGTCAACTCCAGATACACCGAACAATCTTAACCGTCCAGATGTACTGAATTATGAATCACACTTCACTTCAAGGATTCAAGGACAATTCACTGTCACAATGCAACACAGAGTTGCTCAACTAAACACAGTTGTAGCCAATTTAAGAAGAAATGAAACATGAACTGCTGTTAAATAAACGTAAACGTCAGAGCGTCAGTACTGGAAAATCGAAAAGCTCTGGAAGCTGAACGCGACCAATATCAGTGTTTTCTTTTTGGATCCGTTGCCTAAACTCAACGCTGGTTTAGTTGTCTAAACCTAACTGTTGCTGGTTTTGTTGTCTAAACCTAACTGTTGCTGGTTTTGTTGTCTAAAGCTAACTGTTGCTGGTTTTGTTGTCTAAACCTAACTGTTGCTGGTTTTGTTGTCAAAACCTAACTGTTGCTGGTTTTGTTGTCAAAACCTAACTGTTGCTGGTTTTGTTGTCAAAACCTAACTGTTGCTGGTTTTGTTGTCAAAACCTAACTGTTGCTGGTTTTGTTGTCTAAACCTAACTGTTGCTGGTTTTGTTGTCAAAACCTAACTGTTGCTGGTTTTGTTGTCAAAACCTAACTGTTGCTGGTTTTGTTGTCTAAACCTAACTGTTGGTGGTTTTGTTGCCTAAACCTAACTGTTGCTGGTTTTGTTGTCAAAACCTAACTGTTGCTGGTTTTGTTGTCAAAACCTAACTGTTGCTGGTTTTGTTGTCAAAACCTAACTGTTGCTGGTTTTGTTGTCAAAACCTAACTGTTGCTGGTTTTGTTGTCTAAACCTAACTGTTGGTGGTTTTGTTGCCTAAACCTAACTGTTGCTGGTTTTGTTGTCAAAACCTAACTGTTGCTGGTTTTGTTGTCAAAACCTAACTGTTGCTGGTTTTGTTGTCTAAACCTAACTGTTGGTGGTTTTGTTGCCTAAACCTAACTGTTGGTGGTTTTGTTGCCTAAACCTAACTGTTGCTGGTTTTGTTGTCAAAACCTAACTGTTGCTGGTTTTGTTGTCAAAACCTAACTGTTGCTGGTTTTGTTGTCAAAACCTAACTGTTGCTGGTTTTGTTGTCTAAACCTAACTGTTGCTGGTTTTGTTGCATAAACCTAACTGTTGCTGGTTTTGTTGCCTAAACCTAACTGTTGCTGGTTTTGTTGCCTAAACCTAACTGTTGCTGGTTTTGTTGCCTAAACCTAACTGTTGGTGGTTTTGTTGTCTAAACATAACTGTTGCTGGTTTTGTTGTCTAAACCTAACTGTTGCTGGTTTTGTTGCCTAAACTCAACGCTGGTTTTGTTGTCTAAACCTAACTGTTGGTGGTTTTGTTGTCTAAACCTAACTGTTGCTGGTTTTGTTGCCTAAACCTAACTGTTGCTGGTTTTGTTGCCTAAACCTAACTGTTGCTGGTTTTGTTGCCTAAACCTAACTGTTGCTGGTTTTGTTGACTAAACCTAACTGTTGCTGGTTTTGTTGCCTAAACCTAACTGTTGCTGGTTTTGTTGTCTAAACCTAACTGTTGCTGGTTTTGTTGCCTAAACCTAACTGTTGCTGGTTTTGTTGCCTAAACCTAACTGTTGCTGGTTTTGTTGCCTAAACCTAACTGTTGCTGGTTTTGTTGCCTAAACATAACTGTTGGTGGTTTTGTTGTCTAAACATAACTGTTGGTGGTTTCGTTGCCTAAACCTAACTGTTGCTGGTTTTGTTGCCTAAACCTAAATGTTGGTCGTTTTGTTGCCTAAACCTAAATGTTGGTAGTTTTGTTGCCTAAACCTAACTGTTGGTGGTTTTGTTGCCTAAACCTAACTGTTGGCAGTTTTGTTGCCTACACCTAACTGTTGCTGGTTTTGTTGCCTAAACCTAACTGTTGCTGGTTTTGTTGCCTAAACCTAACTGTTGCTGGTTTTGTTGTCTAAACCTAACTGTTGGTGGTTTTGTTGCCTAAACCTAACTGTTGGCAGTTTTGTTGCCTACACCTAACTGTTGCTGGTTTTGTTGTCTAAACCTAACTGTTGCTGGTTTTGTTGTCTAAACCTAACTGTTGCTGGTTTTGTTGCCTAAAGTCGACGCTGGTTTTGTTGTCTAAACCTAACTGTTGGTGGTTTTGTTGTCTAAACCTAACTGTTGCTGGTTTTGTTGTCTAAACCTAACTGTTGGTGGTTTCGTTGTCTAAACCTAACTGTTGGTGGTTTCGTTGTCTAAACCTAACTGTTGGTGGTTTCGTTGTCTAAACCTAACTGTTGGTGGTTTTGTTGCCTAAACCTAACTGTTGGTGGTTTCGTTGCCTAAACCTAACTGTTGCTGGTTTTGTTGCCTAAACCTAAATGTTGGTAGTTTTGTTGCCTAAACCTAAATGTTGGTAGTTTTGTTGCCTAAACCTAACTGTTGGTGGTTTTGTTGCCTAAACCTAACTGTTGGCAGTTTTGTTGCCTAAACCTAACTGTTGCTGGTTTTGTTGCCTAAACCTAACTGTTGCTGGTTTTGTTGTCTAAACCTAACTGTTGCTGGTTTTGTTGCCTAAACCTAACTGTTGCTGGTTTTGTTGTCTAAACCTAACTGTTGCTGGTTTTGTTGTCTAAACCTAACTGTTGCTGGTTTTGTTGTCTAAACCTAACTGTTGGTGGTTTTGTTGTCTAAACCTAACTGTTGCTGGTTTTGTTGTCTAAACCTAACTGTTGGTGGTTTTGTTGCCTAAACCTAACTGTTGCTGGTTTTGTTGTCTAAACCTAACTGTTGCTGGTTTTGTTGTCTAAACCTAACTGTTGCTGGTTTTGTTGCCTAAACCTAACTGTTGCTGGTTTTGTTGCCTAAACCTAACTGTTGCTGGTTTTGTTGTCTAAACCTAACTGTTGCTGGTTTTGTTGCCTAAACCTAACTGTTGCTGGTTTTGTTGCCTAAACCTAACTGTTGCTGGTTTTGTTGTCTAAACCTAACGTTGGTTCTGTTGTCGTACGAGAAAGTTAAGATGAGTAAAACCAGGATGTTGGGGCAGAAGGTCCAGACTTCTCGTCCACAGGTGTGGAGCTGGAATGTAACATGAAGGACGAAGCTTTAAAAGAAGGCTGAGGTTCTAAGAAACATGTTTTAATAAAGATAATGGCCGCTGTGCATGTTCTCGTACATCATCTTCGCTGTAAGTCGGTTCAGTTTGCGCTGCAGGTTTGTTCCGTGTCTCTGCAGGTGTCAGGTGATCAGTAAGTGCTGAGTCACCTTTCAGCTGAGCTCCGGTGAGCGGTGCTTAAGCACACCGACACACATTCACACATTCATTATTCATCCGCTCACTCTCTCATTCACTCACTTTTACCTTTCGCTCAGAGTTTAGTTGTATTCACCGACCTGATCGCTGAGAGGAAGACAACACACAGGAGGTCAAAGGTGAAATTCAGGAAGTACAAGTAGCACCTGTAAACAGTATTTGGTGTGATTGTTGTGATTGTAGTGACACATCATATTTCATGTAGGATTTGGTAAATCGAGATGTTCAAAGTATCGTCTTACAGCATTTTGTATGACGGCTAAAAAAAACTTTACTCCTCATTTCTCATTACTTTTCCTACATAATCCCATACAAGGGCTGGGTAACTGCATTGAACAAATCAACAACTGGATGTGCCAGAATTTTCTTCAATTAAACAAAGATAAAACAGAAGTAATTGTTTTTGGTACCAAGGACGAACAATTGAAAATCACCGCTCAGCTTCAGTCACTGATGTTAAAACCCACAAACCAAGCCAGAAATCTAGGTGTAGTTATGGATTCAGACCTCAACCTGAACAGCCATATCAAGACAATTACAAAATCAGCCTACTATCACCTGAAGAATATATCAAGGATTAGAGGACTTATGTCTCAACAGGATTTGGAAAAACTTGTCCACGCATTTATCTTCAGCAGACTGGACTACTGTAACGGTGTGTTTGCAGGTCTCTGTAAAAAGTCCGTCAGAAAGCTGCAGCTGATTCAGAACGCTGCAGCTCGAGTCCTCACTAAGACCAGGAGGGTGGATCACATCACTCCAGTTCTGATGTCTTTGCACTGGCTTCCTGTCCAACAAAGAATTGACTTTAAAATCCTGCTGTTGGTTTACAAAGCACTGAATGGTTTTGGGCCAAAATACATCTCTGATCTGCTGCTACCTTATGAACCATCCCGACCCCTCAGGTCGTCTGGGACCGGTCTACTTTCTGTTCCCAGAGTCAGAACTAAACATGGAGAAGCAGCGTTCACTTTTTCTGCTCCACATATCTGGAACAAAGTCCCAGAAAGCTGCAGGTCTGCTGAGACCCTCAGCTCATTTAAATCAAGATTGAAGACCTTTCTGTTTGCTGCTGCCTTTAATTGAACCACATTCAATTAATATATTAATCAATTTCCTGCATTTCTGCATTTTACTACTGCATTTTATTTCTTACACTGTTTTTTAATTGTTTTTAAATCTCCTTTTCTTTTGCCTTGTGTTTTGATGCTTTTAATGGTTTTATGTGAAGCACTTTGAATTACCTTGTTGTTGAAATGTGCGATACAAATAAACTTGCCTTGCCTTGCCTTGCCTACGAGAATCCAGCAACACGTGTTCATTTACGCTGGTTAAATGTATACGGTTTCATAAAAGATCGTTAAATAGTTAGAACGCAGGGAGGAAGAAAGAAAGAAAGAAAAGTATGAAGCTAGAAAGTGAAGAAGGAAACAACAGAAGAAGGAAAGGAAACATCAGAGGAAGGAAGGAAAGGAAGAAAGAAAAAGATATAAGGAGATACAGATATTTAATTAACAGTTAATAACATGTTGTTGACTCAGCGTTTAAACAAACAACTGAATCATGACATCATCATCTCAGGATGATTGACAGCTCTGCTCCGTCATGTGTCACACATTTCTGACATTAGTGAAAGTGACATCATCAGTGATGCTGCAGATCACATCGTCCTTCTGATCCCTTTACACGACAGGTACTCCATGTAGTACAGCGATGTCGAGGTACTTTTACTTTACTTGTGGTAAAGTGGTTTCATTTACTCTACTACATCTCAGAGGTACATGTTGTTCAGACAGTACTGTATAAATAAAGTTTTTAAATCAACCATGTTATGCATTATTGTCAGCTGATAAACAAACATTTAAATCTGCAGAAATGATGAGCAGCGACCTTCACTCAAACTGCACCAACATTAAAATCCCAAAATAGTTCGAAGCCAAACATTTGACACTGAATTTATATACAACTCTAAATGACTCGACAAGAATCTAATCTGTGTGTGTGTGTGTGTGTGTCGTCCGTCCAAACTCATATCGAGGTAATCTCCCAGAGTGGCCGGCTTTAAGCCTCGTCATCGCTCAGTCACACACACACACACACACACCTTCATTAGGCATCAATATTCAGGTTCATTTTAATTTAGCACCAAAGGAGGTCAGACGAGCGAGCTCATCACCCTGTTATAGCTTCGTCACACACACACACACACACACACACACGCACACACACGCACACACACGCACACACACGCGCACACACGCGCACACACGCGCACACACACGCACACACACGCACACACACGCACACACACGCACACACACGCTCTACTTGTGCAGCTGATAGCGGAAGAGGCTGTAAATCGACTGCAGCCGTCACAGTCTGACTGACTGCTGCTGGAGGGACAGAGCGGACCGAAGGAATCAGTTCTTAAATAAAAGTATTCAGAGCTTTAGGGAGCAACAAGTTGTCGCTGATCACATCTTGTTCATTCTGACTGAGATTCAATGAAATGATCCTGATGGTGACAAAGTCTGTCTGTTTTCTTATTTGTTGACCAACAGCAGGTTGAAATGAAGACAACTACTACTGTTACTAGTACTACTAATACTAGTAATACAACTACACATGGTAGGATTATGAGATAATGTGGCACTGGACACAGACATGCAAAAGGCTTTACCACCAGGAGCAAGACTTTGTTTTGTCTCTGTCATCATGGTGTGTCTCTTTGTGGTCGTTTTGTGTCTCTTTGTCATCATGTTGTGTCTCTTTATCATCATGTTGTGTCTCGTTGTGGTCGTTTTGTGTCTCTGTCATCATGTTGTGTCTCTTTATCATCATGGTGTGTCTCTTTATCATCATGTTGTGTCTCGTTGTGGTTGTTTTGTGTCTCTGTCATCATGTTGTGTCTCTTTATCATCATGGTGTGTCTCTTTGTGGTCGTGTTGTCTTTGTGGTCGTGTTGTGTCTCTGTGGTCGTGTTGTGTCTCTGTGGTCGTGTTGTGTCTCTTTGTGGTCGTGTTGTGTCTCTTTATCATCATGTTGTGTCTCTTTGTGGTCGTGTTGTGTCTCTTTATCATCATGTGTCTCTTTCTGGTCGTGTTGTGTCTCTTTGTGGTCGTGTTGTGTCTCTTTATCATCATGTTGTGTCTCTTTGTGGTCGTGTTGTGTCTCTTTATCATCATGTTGTGTCTCTTTCTGGTCGTGTTGTGTCTCTTTGTGGTCGTGTTGTGTCTCTTTATCATCATGTTGTGTCTCTTTCTGGTCGTGTTGTGTCTCTTTGTGGTTGTTTTGTGTCTCTGTCATCATGTTGTGTCTCGTTGTGGTCGTTTTGTGTCTTTGTGGTCGTGTTGTGTCTCTGTGGTCGTGTTGTCTCTTTGTGGTCGTGTTGTGTCTCTTTGTGGTCGTGTTGTGTCTCTGTGGTCGTGTTGTCTCTTTGTGGTCGTGTTGTGTCTCTTTGTGGTCGTGTTGTGTCTCTTTGTGGTCGTGTTGTGTCTCTTTGTGGTCGTGTTGTGTCTCTTTGTCGTCGTGTTGTGTATTTGTCGTCGTGTTGTGTATTTGTGGTCGTGTTGTGTCTCTGTGGTCGTGTTGTGTCTCTTTATCATCATGTTGTGTCTCTTTGTGGTCGTGTTGTGTCTCTTTATCATCATGTTGTGTCTCTTTCTGGTCGTGTTGTGTCTCTTTGTGGTCGTGTTGTGTCTCTTTATCATCATGTTGTGTCTCTTTCTGGTCGTGTTGTGTCTCTTTGTGGTTGTTTTGTGTCTCTGTCATCATGTTGTGTCTCGTTGTGGTCGTTTTGTGTCTTTGTGGTCGTGTTGTGTCTCTGTGGTCGTGTTGTCTCTTTGTGGTCGTGTTGTGTCTCTTTGTGGTCGTGTTGTGTCTCTGTGGTCGTGTTGTCTCTTTGTGGTCGTGTTGTGTCTCTTTGTGGTCGTGTTGTGTCTCTTTGTGGTCGTGTTGTGTCTCTTTGTGGTCGTGTTGTGTCTCTTTGTCGTCGTGTTGTGTATTTGTGGTCGTGGTGTGTCTCTTTGTGGTCGTGTTGTGTCTCTTTGTGGTCGTGTTGTGTCTCTTTGTGGTCGTGTTGTGTCTTTGTGGTCGTGTTGTGTCTCTGTGGTCGTGTTGTTTCTTTGTGGTCGTGTTGTGTCTCTTTGTGGTCGTGTTGTGTCTCTGTGGTCGTGTTGTCTCTTTGTGGTCGTGTTGTGTCTCTTTGTGGTCGTGTTGTGTCTCTTTGTGGTCGTGTTGTGTCTCTTTGTGGTCGTGTTGTGTCTCTTTGTGGTCGTGTTGTGTCTCTTTGTCGTCGTGTTGTGTATTTGTGGTCGTGTTGTGTCTTTGTGGTCGTGTTGTGTCTCTTTGTGGTCGTGTTGTGTCTCTTTGTGGTCGTGTTGTGTCTCTTTGTGGTCGTGTTGTGTCTATTTGTGGTCGTGTTGTGTCTCTTTGTGGTCGTGTTGTGTCTCTTTGTGGTCGTGTTGCGTCTCTTTGTGGTCGTGTTGCGTCTCTTTGTGGTCGTGTTGCGACGTCGTGCAAACACGAGGACAGAGACGTCATCCTCTAAAGGAGACGTCTTTGTTCCGGAGACAGACGGTCACCTGTCCGAGGTGTTTCCCTGCCTTTCACCCAGTGCATGCTGGGATACTCTCCAGCCGCGCCACCGTCCCCGAGCTGGAATGTTTTCTTCTGAAACACAATCAGCTGTCCGCAGACCCCGAGGACCTCCATCATCGGGGCCACTTAGATCACCTGGACGTCCTCTTTAGGACTCCAACACGCCGGCCCGGGGAGCCGCCAGGAAAAGACTAGAAATCGACCGCGGCCAAAGAAACCGGACCGGCGCTTGGGCCGGCGCCTGCTGGTCGTGTCCCAGTCTGAAGCGGAGCCAGCGGAGACAGCAGCACCCCCACATGGGACGGGGAGTCCAGAGAAACAGGAGCTTCTAAATACCAAAGTACCGATCGACAGCATTACTGGCAAGACGATCGGCCCGCTCCACCGCCTCAAACAAAGAGCCACGTGAGACGCAGGGAGCATTTGATTCTGCTGGTTTTAATTCACCAGTGTTTATCGTTATTGCTCTTCCTGTATACCTCCTGCATCTATAAACAACATAAGTGCAGTGATGTGTTCTGCTATGTGCTAACACA
This sequence comes from Ophthalmolycus amberensis, assembly GCA_024529925.1. Taxonomy (NCBI): domain Eukaryota; kingdom Metazoa; phylum Chordata; class Actinopteri; order Perciformes; family Zoarcidae; genus Ophthalmolycus; species Ophthalmolycus amberensis. Next base: position 68,474 of record JAFEUB010000354.1, read on the forward strand.
AAGGTCAGGAGGCTGGAGAGCAGGAGGCTGATGGAAGGATGGAGGCTGAGCGTTCTATTAGTTTCTATTGGAGCATCATTAGAGGGTCTGATTGTTATGGATGAGCTCCTTATCTTTTCCTTTATGTGCACTCTAATGCCGATGATATACTGTATACTTACAGATGGTGGAGCAGGTTATAAAGAGGAGACACGGAGAGCTAACGTGAGAGGAAGTGGAAATAAATCTTTCCGTCAATTTTTATGTACGAGCTTTTGAATTTAAGCCACGCTGCATTCTGTGTTTGTTGGCCACGAACAGCCAATAGGAGAGCAGCTTATCATGATCGGGAGGAAAGAGATAATGAAGAAACACAGGCCAGAGGGGCCCAAAGGGTCAGGGGCCCAAAGGGTCAGGGGCCCAACGGGTCAGGGGCCCCCTCTGGCTTGCACCGACAAAATGTCACTCAGGGAGACACGTATGCCAACCAAGAAGAGACTCGAAATGACCAGATAAGAGACAGAGACACTACAAAGAGACCAAAACAACCACAAAGAGACAGAGATACACTACAGAGAGACAGAGATACACCACAAAGAGACAGAGATACACCACAGAGAGATAGAGATACACTACAGAGAGACAGAGATACACTACAGAGAGACAGAGATACACTACAGAGAGACAGAGATACACCACAGAGAGACAGAGATACACTACAGAGAGACAGAGATACACTACAGAGAGACAGAGAGACACTACAGAGAGACAGCGATACACTACAGAGAGACAGAGATACACTACAGAGAGACAGAGATACACCACAAGAGACAGAGATACACCACAGAGAGATAGAGATACACTACAGAGAGACAGAGATACACTACAGAGAGACAGAGATACACTACAGAGAGACAGAGATACACCACAGAGAGACAGAGATACACTACAGAGAGACAGAGATACACTACAGAGAGACAGAGAGACACTACAGAGAGACAGCGATACACTACAGAGAGACAGAGATACACTACAGAGAGACAGAGAGACACTACAAATAGACCAAAACAACCACAAAGAGACAGAGATACACTACAGAGAGACAGAGATACACTACAGAGAGACATAGATACACTACAGAGAGACATAGATACACTACAGAGAGACAGAGATACACCACAGAGAGACAGAGATACACCACAGAGAGACAGAGATACACTACAGAGAGACAGAGATACACTACAAATAGACCAAAACAACCACAAAGAAACAGAGATACACTACAGAGAGACACTACAGAGAGACAGAGATACACTACAAAGAGAAACCAAACAACTGCAAAGAGACAGAAAAGACTTCTATATTTTCATCCATGACTTTTATACTGTGACTCTCTCACTAGTTTATATTCTGGTTACTTGAGGTCTAGTTGTCTCTTTGCACTTTTTCACACTGACTTACTCTCAAGTAGAAATCTTATTCTCGTGATAATTTATTCATGTTTAAAGTCTCAGATTTTGTTTTAAATTCGTAAGAATGATCCCAATA
>JAFEUB010000354.1:75000-77500 GCA_024529925.1 Ophthalmolycus amberensis
GAACAGGAAGTGACCATATATGGACTGAGGAGGCGTGACGTAGAGACGCCATATACGTCTCTGGTACCTGTCAATCAGCTGTGTAGCCCCGCCCTAAAGCATCCCCTGCTTTATGGTCTGTGTGACTCTAAATGGACCATAATGTACTAAATGAACATCATGCTGTATTGAAGAAGACTTGAAACTAGAGATTGAGACATAAACTCATGTTTACAATGTTTACTGAGGTAATAAATCAAGAGAGAAGTAGAGTCATTTTCTCATAGACTTCTATACAACCAGAGGAGTCGCCCCCTGGTGGACACTAGAGAGAATGCAGCTTCAACACATGAAGCTCTGACTTCTCTTTAAAGAACCGGATGCTGCTGATATCTATGACGCAGTATCGTTTAGAGGTATGTCGCTGCTCACTGAGGTTAAAGGCAACAACAGCTTGAGGACTTCTGTCAAGGACACTTCAGAGTCGACTCGTCTACCTTTTAAAACACTACTGTTGATGCAGGTTTGAGTCTTTACCGTAATGGCAGGAATATAAGACGTCATTATGAGACCATATGGATTTTTGAGGCATTTAAAGTACGTACGGGAGAAAGAAAGACGAGATCTCAGAAGCTGTTTGCTTTGGTGTGTGAGCAGAATGTGACGGATTCATCCAGAAGCCTGAAGACCAGAAGTCACCAGGAAGCTCCAGCCCACAGACAGTCTGTCGTTGAATGAATAAATAATCTAAATATCTCTACTGATGTTCCTGAAGCGACAAAACATTCAATGCAAAAAATCCAAACACGTTGCATCATTAGAACAAAGGTATAGAAGACAGATTCAACCGGTTTCTCTGTGAACACTCAGAGTCCAATCAGTGCCAGAGGAATATCACAGGAGACCGACACGCTCACACAGATGATTTATATCATAAAGCAAATATGATGCGTTTAAGAATACTTCTGTAATATAAAAACAGCAACCAAACGCATGAATATTAGAGGGATTTTGTGTATTTTTATAGATACAAACACGTTTAAATCTTGCTGTAAATCCATCTACACATCTGTGCTCAGCCACCAGAGCAATATTAAAGTCTGCAATAAAGGATCGATTATAGAAAAGGCTTCTTTTTGCGCACTTCTAGATTAGAATATTACAGTTTTGTACCAAAGAAGAAAACAGGTAAATAAATGTTTCCTCTTCTTGTTACATGACCTGAGCCGCTTAATGAATGGAAAGTGGTGGCACGGCTCGGCACGGCTCGGCTCGGCTCGGCTGACACAGAGCGCTGTGTTGCATAGAGGAAACTGAGTCTCTGGAGGCAGAAAGAAGCTGAAAACACACGAGATGCGCTTTAAAGTGCGCCCCAAGAACTACACAGCGCGTCAGCGATCATCGGCAACGCGAAGAGTTGTGTGATTGTAGAGGTTATGTGTAAATCAGCGCTTTTCTTAATTGGATTTGCTTCACTGGCATCATTTTCTGACGCCTTTGCGCACAAACACGAGTTTTAAACGTAGTTTCATCTTCATGTTGAGCGGAAACATTCTGACATTTGGTGCCCAACTGATGGAAGTTGTGTTGTGTTTGGAGCTAAATTAAAAAATGTATATTTCTGCTTAGCAGGCGTGATTTAGAGTCAGTGTCGCAGGTGCTTTTGTCTCGTCAGGATCCACGAAAGAGGTCAGAGCTCACATCCCCAGAAGCCTTTACGCAGTAAGAACAAAGAATGTACTCACATGTGAAACTCCTGCGTTGGAAAAACTGCGGGTTAGTTTTTGTGCTGTTTTTTGGGGGTTCTTTTAGGTCACACCATCCGCATCACAGCTGACACATCCCATCCGGAGAGCAGGCGCGAGGTGGCCGCTCCATGAGCGCAGGAACTCCGCGTAAAAGTGTTTGAAGAAGATCTTGGAGGAGGAAGAAGAAGCTTGTTTTGGGTTTTTTACATCCAAGCAGAGCGATGATGATGATGATGATGGTGATGATGATGATGATGATGGTGATGATGAGGATGGTGGTGGTGATGATGGTGATGAGGATGGTGGTGGTGATGATGATGATGAGGAGCGGCAGGCGCGCTTCAGTCCAGCCGGAGAGAGGAACGTGCGCACCGGGCAGCTTCACTCCGTCTGCTCCGCTTCCTCCGACATCTTCCCAACTTCTTTACTCCTCCGGAGGCTCAGCTTCCGTTAATCCTCCGGTGATCCGGTAAAACTCTCCTTCACCTCAGAGAAGAAGCACGAACTGATGTTTTTATTTCTTCTCCTCCTTCTCAGGTGTGATGATTAACAAGAGCCACACACGCGCTTTCAAAATAAAAGTCCTCTCCTCGTGCAGCTCCAGCTGTTGCTTTTGTTTTCTTTGGTGTTTTTTGACCTTTTGGAGAAATGACGTGAGAAGTTAGTCCCGTCAGACCGGAGTGTTCGGCTGCGTGTCGGTGCGTCTGTAGGTCGGTCGGTAGGACTGACCGGCCGGACTCCCATCGTCCCCGCAGCTTGATCGCCCCATGCAC
>JAFEUB010000354.1:82500-100000 GCA_024529925.1 Ophthalmolycus amberensis
AGAGACAGAGATGCATTACGACCACGAAGAGACAGACGCATTACGACCACGAAGAGACAAACAGATGCATTACGACCACGAAGAGACAGAGATGCATTACGACCACGAAGAGACAGAGATGCATTACGACCACGAAGAGACAGACGCATTACGACCACGAAGAGACAGAGATGCATTACGACCACGAAGAGACAGAGATGCATTACGACCACGAAGAGACAGACGCATTACTACCACGAAGAGACAGACGCATTACTACCACGAAGAGACAAACAGATGCATTACGACCACGAAGAGACAGATGCATTACGACCACGAAGAGACAGAGATGCATTACGACCACGAAGAGACAGACGCATTACTACCACGAAGAGACAGACGCATTACGACCACGAAGAGACAAACAGATGCATTACGACCACGAAGAGACAGATGCATTACGACCACGAAGAGACAGAGATGCATTACGACCACGAAGAGACAGAGATGCATTACGACCACGAAGAGACAGACGCATTACGACCACGAAGAGACAGAGATGCATTACGACCACGAAGAGACAGAGATGCATTACGACCACGAAGAGACAGAGATGCATTACGACCACGAAGAGACAGAGATGCATTACGACCACGAAGAGACAGAGATGCATTACGACCACGAAGAGACAGACGCATTACGACCACGAAGAGACAAACAGATGCATTACGACCACGAAGAGACAGAGATGCATTACGACCACGAAGAGACAGAGATGCATTACGACCACGAAGAGACAGAGATGCATTACGACCACGAAGAGACAGAGATGCATTACGACCACGAAGAGACAGAGATGCATTACGACCACGAAGAGACAGACGCATTACGACCACGAAGAGACAAACAGATGCATTACGACCACGAAGAGACAGATGCATTACGACCACGAAGAGACAGAGATGCATTACGACCACGAAGAGACAGACGCATTACTACCACGAAGAGACAGACGCATTACGACCACGAAGAGACAAACAGATGCATTACGACCACGAAGAGACAGATGCATTACGACCACGAAGAGACAGAGATGCATTACGACCACGAAGAGACAGAGATGCATTACGACCACGAAGAGACAGACGCATTACGACCACGAAGAGACAGAGATGCATTACGACCACGAAGAGACAGAGATGCATTACGACCACGAAGAGACAGACGCATTACGACCACGAAGAGACAGAGATGCATTACGACCACGAAGAGACAGAGATGCATTACGACCACGAAGAGACAGAGATGCATTACGACCACGAAGAGACAGAGATGCATTACGACCACGAAGAAACAGAGATGCATTACGACCACGAAGAGACAGACGCATTACGACCACGAAGAGACAAACAGATGCATTACGACCACGAAGAGACAGACGCATTACGACCACGAAGAGACAGAGATGCATTACGACCACGAAGAGACAGAGACGCATTACGACCACGAAGAGACAGATGCATTACGACCACGAAGAGACAAACAGATGCATTACGACCACGAAGAGACAAAAACAATCACAAAAACGTTTCTCTGGAACTTAAAATGTTTAAAAAAGCTCCACCTTGACGTTCATTACATGAGCTTCACATCATTTCGTTCTTGTGGAACAGAGAAACCGGTTTGAACGAGACATATTACTGAAACAAGACTCCTCTAATACTCGGATCACTTCAAGTGGAAACAAGAAATCTGAGAAACTACAGAAACTTCTCGAACTAGACGATTAAAGTAGTTTCTGTTAAATGTTCGTAACATTTACAGATTTTATTTTGTTCATTGCAACTTAAAATAAGAACCATTTATTTTAATCCACAGAAACTAAAATCATGAGCATTTCTTTATCACCTTATATTGTTTCTTTTATTAAAATATATTTAAAAACAGCTGTTTTCTGGAGACTGAAGTGAAATCTACAAATTCCACATTTTGCCCGACGAACAACTCAAAACCTAAAGATGTTAAAACATTAAACAAGCACATCATCACCTGTGAGGAGCTAAATCATGTTTGACATGTCTGCATTAAAAGTGACGATCGATCAAGATCTTCATCTCACTCCTCACCTGATTCTTTCAGCTCTACTTGCAGCGTAATGTGATTTATTAACATCGAGTTCCAGTGAAATCTGATTAAAATGAGCAGAAACAAATAGAAACGGAGCCGACAGCAAATCATCAAAGTTTATTTCCTGCACATTTAAAAGCAAATAAAAAGTATTAGCACGTTTCTCTGAATGACAGCCCCGTTTATTTTAGAAAGAGACTTAAGCTCCGCCCCCTGGAGACTCAGGTGTGTTCTGCAGCTTTAAGAGTCCGACACGCAGCTACAGGTGGATCCGCTCAGAGACACGAGGCTTTAAAAAAGGACTAAACTCTGGAACCGAGTCCTAGCGAGTCGGTGTCGCCCCCTAGTGGTGAAATAAAAAACAGTGCACAAACACCCCCCCCCCCCCCCAACAACAACAACAATCTGTCACTCAAATAAATTAGCTCAGTAAGTTCTGCTCTCATCCATCAGACAGTATTTACACCAGTGCGTCGGCCAGTTTTCACAATTCAAAGAAAACAAAAAAGACTCAAATTGTCGCTCTGATTTTGAACAGAAAACAGAAGTTTGGACATTTTACAGACGAGAGAAGTAGAAAAACAGGCAAACGGCGAGTCGTGAGGATGGGTTCAGGGTTTAAAGGGCCGGTAGATCTCCGCTCACTTCCTGCTTCCTGCTCAGGGAATAAAAGGTCTTTAGATTCACACCCAGCCTGAATTCAAATTGCTTGTTTTTCCCGTCCACAACAAAGATGATCATAGAAGTCTACAACACCGTGGAAGCTCCTGCAAGCCGCCTCCATGATTAACTTACTTCCACATACAAAGTGACTCGACCCCGCTACACATCTGTAAGGACGTTCTGACCAGACGGTGAAATGAGTGAAGCGACAGCAGAATAACTGAGATCAAAACAAGTCAACGTGTCTCCTTCACTCACGAGAGCGGAGCTGCAACTGAACGTATTATTACGCTCTAAAGTCAAAGATGTTCAGTTGAAGATCTTATCAGAACAGAAGAGGGAACGGAGACATTTCACATGTTTTGGCTCATTGTTCTTTGACTGAATTGATTTTCTACTCTTAGTTTAGTTGCAGCTCTACACCAAAGAGGGACGTAAACAAACAACGATCACATGATCAGCTTCAACAAACTAAAGATCATCTTAAAGAAAAAACCAACAATCTTTAGAGAAAAATGTGCCGTTTGAACCCAAAACAGGACGAACCGTTTCAGTGTGTGTGTGTGTGTGTGTGTGTGCAACAGTTTCTAAGCTTTAAGTAGAGAGCCAGCCGTTGCTGTGCTTGGCACTGGTTAAAGTTTTTCAGTAGAGAGGACAGAGTGTGGCCCTCCTCCTCCTCCTCCTCCTCCTCCTCCTCCTCTTCTTCGTCCTCCTCTTCTTCCTCCTCCTTCAGTATGGTTTCACCACCGTGTGTTCATGGCGCCCGTCACTCGTCCGAGCCGGCTGAGCGTTTCTGGTTCCTCTTGCGAGGAGATCTTCTTGGAGACGCTTTGTCTGAGAGAGAAAGAAGAAAACGCTGAGTAAGACAAACACAGATGCCTCAGAGTCAACGCTTCACCACAACATAGGGCTGCACGATTATGGCCAAAATCATAGTCGCAATTATTTGGATCAATATTGCGATCACGATTATTCATTAATGTTAGGGGCGGCGTCTTTTTGTTGCACTGTCACGTTTGGCTGGGCAGGAGCACTGCTTCCATCAGTCGGGCTAGTGTGCGGCTCTTTGCGTCGGACTGGTCCTGATCACGGTGCATCTCGTGGAGGGAAAATATAGATAAGATGGTGTCGGCACTTTTTGCCCAGGGTTGAATCGGCAGAGCACTGCTTTCGCTTCCATGTTGTGCTGCAGTCCAGCTGGTGTACGTCTCTGTGTGTCTGTGCGGCGCGGACACGGCTCGAGCGCACTCTGTGCATGTGATTTGTTCTTGGTTGGCATCACTTGCTCTGGGTCCGGGGAACTTCCGGGCGGTGGGTGGTGGTCCTTTGAGGGGCTGGCTCCTCGCCTTCTGCTCCTCATGTTTTATTTGGCTTTCGCCCGTGGCCGTCTGCTCTGTCACTGCCTCTCTACTTCTGCCGGAGTCTGCAGGGTGCGCGCATGGCGCCTCCCATCTCGTTCGCCCTCCGGTGGTCGGCTGACTGTTGGTTGAGGAAGCGCTTGATTTGATGTGTAGCAGAGCACGCATTGTAAACGTCAATATCGCAGACGATCATGCTCATTTAATCGTGGCAGCCAAAATCGTGATCGTGATTAAAATTCGATTAATTGTGCAGCCCTACCACAACATTCAATAATGAAACACTTTCAAAGCATCTGTTCCTCTAAGAAGCTCCATTTGCAAAAGTGAGAAACATCAGCACTGCATTTACACAAAACACACTCCTACACACACACACACACACACACACACACACTCACTCACTCCTACCTACAAACACACACACACACTCCTACACACACTCCTACAAACACACACACACACACACTCCTACCTACAAACACACACACACACTCCTACCTACAAACACACACAAACTCCTACCTACAAACACACACACACTCCTACAAACACACACACACACTCCTACCTACAAACACACACACACACACACTCCTACAAACACACACACACACTCCTACAAACACACACACACACTCCTACAAACACACACACACACTCCTACAAACACACACACACACACACAAACACACACACACAAACACACACCCCTACAAACACACACTCCTACAAACACACACACACACTCCTACACAAACACACACTCCTACACAAACACACACTCCTACACAAACACACACTCCTACACAAACACACACTCCTACAAACACACACTCCTACACAAACACACACTCCTACACAAACACACACTCCTACACAAACACACACTCCTACAAACACACACTCCTACACAAACACACACTCCTACACAAACACACACTCCTACACAAACACACACTCCTACACAAACACACACTCCTACACAAACACACACTCCTACAAACACACACACACACACTCCTACAAACACACACACACACTCCTACAAACACACACACACTCCTACAAACACACACACACTCCTACAAACACACACACACTCCTACAAACACACACACACTCCTACAAACACACACTCCTACAAACACACACTCCTACAAACACACACACACACTCCTACAAACACACACACTCCTACAAACACACACACTCCTACAAACACACACACACACACTCCTACAAACACACACACACTCCTACAAACACACACACACTCCTACAAACACACACACACTCCTACAAACACACACACACTCCTACAAACACACACACACTCCTACAAACACACACTCCTACAAACACACACTCCTACAAACACACACACACACTCCTACAAACACACACACACTCCTACAAACACACACACACACACACACACACACACTCCTACAAACACACACACAGCAGACCTCACCTCTGCGACTCTGCACTGAAGAGGTAAACATGACAGCGAGGAAGGAGGAGAGAGGAAACAGAGTGAGTGACCTCATGCACAGTGAGGTTAAAGGTGAAACAGGAAGAGGAACAAACAGCTGATTCTGTGAGGAGAGAAACACATCAACGAGATAAGAGGAAAAACGGTTCTTCATCGGCGAGGAGAATTATCACAACACGAGCTCAGCTATAAATTATGAACTTCTTCTAATCAAAATACTGTCTGAAGATAGTAGAGTGAGAGAGAGGAGGAGTGAGAGAGGGGAGGAGAGTGAAAGGAAAGAGAGGAGTAGTGAGAGAGAGGAGGAGAGTGAAAGAGAGGAGTGAAAGAGGGGAGGAGAGTGAAAGAGAGGAGTGAAAGAGGGGAGGAGAGTGAAGAGAGGAGTGAAAGAGGGGAGGAGAGTGAAAGGGAGAGAGGAGTGTAGAGGAGGACATAGAGTGTGTGAGGAGTGAAGAGAGGAGTGAGTTAGAGTGAACTGGAGTGAAGAGAGGAGTGAACTGGAGTGAAGAGAGGAGTGAACTGGAGTGAACAGAGGAGTGAGTTGGAGTGAACAGAGGAGTGAGTTGGAGTGAACAGAGGAGTGAGTTGGAGTGAACAGAGGAGTGAGTTGGAGTGAACAGAGGAGTGAGTTGGAGTGAACAGAGGAGTGAGTTGGAGTGAACAGAGGAGTGAGTTGGAGTGAACAGAGGAGTGAGTTGGAGTGAACAGAGGAGTGAGTTGGAGTGAACTGGAGTGAACTGGAGTGAACAGAGGAGTGAGTTGGAGTGAACAGAGGAGTGAGTTGGAGTGAACAGAGGAGTGAGTTGGAGTGAACAGAGGAGTGAGTTGGAGTGAACTGGAGTGAACTGGAGTGAACAGAGGAGTGAGTTGGAGTGAACAGAGGAGTGAGTTGGAGTGAACAGAGGAGTGAGTTGGAGTGAACTGGAGTGAACAGAGGAGTGAGTTGGAGTGAACTGGAGTGAACAGAGGAGTGAACAGAGTGACCTACTGATCTGGTTGAGTGTCTCCTGAGGGATCCAGCTGAGGTCGACATCGTTGTAACTTGAAGTTCCCATCTCCACCTTTGCAGCTGGACGTCTCCTCTGAGAACAGGTAGAAATAATAATTCATCATTTAGTCTATAGAACTACACCGGTCATCATAACCAGAAGCTGTAAATAAACGACGCTATCGTTTCATTGATTTTCATCTTTCCGACGGTCCTTGAACTCATCATATGCAACAAACACTTCCCTCAGAAAGAAAAATCATTTTATTCTTCATGTTCTCATTATAAATGTCTCCTCTAATGAAGAGTTCACGTCAACCAGTGTGTAGAAACATTAAATTGTGAAACTATGACGTCATGATTGATTCATCTGAGACCAACAGCTTGAGCTTCAGAGTTATTTAAGAAGGTGAATATTTTGTATTTTTCACAGATAAATGATCATTTCATTTCACTGTTGTGACTGATTTTCCACAAACACACGGTCCAGTGTTTGTTTGTTTGTGTTTTAAATATTCGTACCTTTCTGGACTCCATCAGCTGGTGAAGACCGACGACTACCAGCAGCCCGAGGCCAGACAGGAAGACGTACAAGAAGATCCTGAGAGACGGAGACGGAGGAATAAACAACGGCAGAGACGCAGAACAATTAAATAAATACGATGCAATCGCTTACGTCTCTCCGTCTAGTCCGTCCTCTCGCTCTGTGACGGTGACCGTCTGGTTGAACACGGCGTCCTGGAAAACGTTTCCCTACACAAAGAAGAGGAAACAACAAATACAGATTAGAACTCCACAATAGACACGTTTCATCAACTCTAAAGGAATAAATGATGCTGTGAACGGGTTCAAACGAGACTGTAAGCTCCGCCCTGCAGAGCCTTTCAGACGTGAAGATGAGAAATAGTTCACTGATTCACATGTCGGAGGACTGAGCCGGTACTTCTTACGTTATCTAGTATTAGTAGAAGCTAGAGATAATACACAATAATAAGCTAGAAGCTGGTACTTCTTACGTTATCTAGTATTAGTAGAAGCTAGAGATAATGCACAATAATAAGCTAGAAGCTGGTACTTCTTACGTTTCCGTCCTTGTAGTTGAGGTTGATGACGAGTCCGAACGGCCGCCCCCCCATCGGCTCCGCTGGGATGAAGGAGTACTCAAAGGTGGCCTGTTTGGAGGCCGGGACCACGATGCCGAGCTGGAGGGCCGTGAAGTTCTGGATGTAGAACTGGTAATCCTGAGAGGAGGAGTTACAGTTAGAGAGGAGGAGGGGAGAAAGAAGGAGAAAGGTAGAAAGGCATCATCATGTAACTGAAGTGAACCTCCGTTGGTTACCCGTTAGCGGTGCTGCTAACGTTGCTAGCTCTCCTCCTGTTGCTTTAAACACTGGTTGGTTGTCCTGAGAGGTTAAAGGTCGTGGTTGGAGGAGGACCTACCTGTGGGTAACGGAAGGAGGCGTCCAGAGACTCAACTACGAAGTTCTCTGCTCCTTTGTTGGAGAAACCGAGGAGGAACTTCACGATCTCGTTGGCAGGGAAGTCTGAAGAAGATGAAGAAGGTGGTGCAGAAGGAGGAGAAGATGGAGATAAAGAAGAAGGAGATTACACGTCTGAAATATTGTGTTTTCTTTACTGACGTCTAGTTTCACCAGAGCTGTGGTCAAAGATGATCTTAAACTTCATTAACAAAGTTGGAATTAAATTGAAATTGTGGGGCGGCATCATCTCCTTTCAAGGTCCAGTGTTTCCTTTGCTTCAGGAGATAAGAAAGGAAGCACTGAGGCACCTTTCCTCTGCATTTAGAGGATTCGACCAGCTCGTATACTTCTCTTCAGAGGAAAAGAGTTCTTACCGTCTCCTTTGACGAAGAGGATGGTGGTGTCAGCGTTGGGAGAAGCCTTCACTTCTCCGACCAACGCTTCCTCTTCTTCTTCTTCTTTTTCCTCCGTCTACAAACAAACACACGTTTAACTTCAACAGGAGCTTTCTGTGAAGTTATGTCCTCACTCGTTCACACCGTGAACACAGAAAATAACTAAACATGTTCATATTAACCACATAATCCACGTGTTTAATCACATTAAATCCTTCCAGCGTAACAACAGATGAATAATGTTTAACAAGAGACAGAATCATCCTAATGATGCGATGATTATTTTTTTATCTCACCAGCTCTACGTTCTCGTCGTCTTCCACTTCTGCCTCGTCGTCCTCGTCCGTCACATCATCCACGACATCTTCATCCACGGCCTCAGCCTCCTCATCCTCAGTCAGGTCCTGGGCGCTCGCCATCGGCCCTGATGGAGCATTGTTCAAAATGAAATAAACCACTCAGCATCAACACAAAGGAACACTTCATCCTTCAGTTTATCGCAAACATTCATCATCAACACATGAAGGAACGCTTCATCCTTCAGTTTATCACAAACATTCAACATCACATAAAGGAAACACTTCATCCTTCAGTTTATCACAAACATTCACATCACATAAAGGAAACACTTCATCCTTCAGTTTATCGCAAACATTCAACATCACATAAAGGAAACACTTCATCCTTCAGTTTATCACAAACATTCAACATCACATAAAGGAAACACTTCATCCTTCAGTTTATCACAAACATTCAACATCAACACTTCATCCTTCAGTTTATCGCAAACATTCATCATCAACACATGAAGGCACACTTCATCCTTCAGTTTATCACAAACATTCAACATCAACACATAAAGAACACTTCATCCTTCAGTTTATCACAAACATTCATCATCAACACATGAAGGCACACTTCATCCTTCAGTTTATCACAAACATTCATCAACACATAAAGGAACACTTCATCCTTCAGTTTATTGCAAACATTCATCATCACCACATGAAGGCACAATTCATCCTTCAGTTTATCACAAACATTCATCAACACATAAGGAACACTTCATCCTTCAGTTTATCACAAACATTCAACATCAACACTTCATCCTTCAGTTTATCACAAACATTCATCATCAACACATAAAGGAACACTTCATCCTTCAGTTTATCACAGACATTCAACATCAACACATAAAGGAACACTTCATCCTTCAGTTTTTCAAACATTAAACATCAACACTTGATCCTGCAGTTTATCACAAATTTGTACAGTAAAGAGTACAATATTTGCCTCTGAGATGACTCAGTGACAGCAAACAGCGCCACTTAGCTCCGAGGCTAACAGCTAACAGAGCTAGATAGCTCCAAGGCTAACAGCTAACAGGCTAAGGACACGTCAGTCTAAGCAGGCAGGTAAACAGCATGCATTTGCACACGGTGTATTATAAACGTCAACTATTACACATTAAAAATAAGAAAGCGCTTCATTTAAATATGTTATAAACTCCACGGAAGAGTGAAAAAGCACCTCGTTTTTATATATCCAGTTACTTTGATCTAGCACATGTCAACGGCTTTCCGTTAGCCGAGCTAGCTAAAACTAGCATGTTGAAGCCCATTAGCTAATTAAACACAGTTCAACCACCGCGAGCCGCCATATTTAAGACTTACCTTTGATGAGGAGGGTCGCCGGGAAGGCTAACAGCGCGAGCAGCAGCAGTTTAGGGAGACACTTCATCATTTTTGAAGCCGAAATCAGTGCGTTTTCTCAGTCAGTGTGTAGAGGGACAGCCAGGCTGTGTGAGAGCCGCTTCCGGTACTATTATTATAAGGACGCATGCGCAAACGATACGGACCAGTAGGTGTTGTGGTGAAGTCTGTTACCCGTTCAAATTGTCCCTCTCTGAACCCTGTCCTCAGCGACTTTGGTTACGTTGTGGTTAAGCGTCGTTAAGTTAACTAGTTGGGGTCAGACTAAGACTAGTTTGAAGTTTAGCATTGATTTTAAGAGGAACATTAAGAGGACTCTGTGTTCAGGTTACATTTCGGTGGAAATCCAAATCTATGGGGGAACTGATTTCGACGAAACACCGGAAGTATCGGCCGGCCGGAAATCAATCAGAATAAAACAATATTCTTTTCATGACTGCTGCTAAAATTACCCACTTTTAAACAAAAACAATTCTAAAATTTGACTTTGTAATCTAAAAAGAATGAATATAACTTAAAAAGGCATATTAACTGTTTCAGATGTAAAAAAGAGAAAAGGAAGTTCCTGGACCAAATTTCAAAATAAAAGAGTGAAACCAACTAATTGACAGGTTCTTTATTGTATACAAATAATACCAGCTATCAAAATGATTTCTAACGGTTTGTCTATATCTCTATATGTTCGTAAACACAATAAAACAGGCATTGTTTTCTAGTAACATATTGGGTTGAAACCACTTGTGTTGGGCACATATGACTTTCATTCTAGCTCTTAAAAGTCTATAATGTATTTTATTCCTCAAGTAATTCCACAGTTAATGCCTAAATATATTTAGCACATAGTAATTGTAATATGTAACATGAATTAATATGTGTATACATTCTGATTAACAGTATCTAAGATGAGAAGAACCAAACTTGACTTGAATTATCTCTTTTTATTTCTACCACATGAAACACATTGTAATTATCATATGGCAAACAAAACACAACTGAGAACGAGTGATACATAATTTCAAATATGTAAATAAACTTGGTACTATCTGTGATGACATACAGACTAAATTGAAAACTTTACGAAGAAGCCAAAACATCCTCAAATGCGAGATTTTTTATAAAACGACACAAAGCGCCTCTTCCAAAATCAACACAGTTAACATATGAATACTCAGTAAATTATATTCTATTGCATCTAGTATTTATGAAATCAAAAACGCTCTCCAGCTAGAATCACGGCGGAGTGACGTTTCTATTCGTCTACACGACCGGGATGCAACCAAAGCACAGCAAGACAACGAACCCTAAAAACACGACTCACTGGATACAAACATCAGACGGGAGCCCGCGTATCAAAAGAGTCTCACACAGTCTGTTCAGACCTGCAGTCCACGTAACACTGCCTCTGTGTGTGTGTTTATCGTTATAAAGAAGAGAAACAGAGAGAGACAGGGAGTTAGTGAAGTCCTTTACAAACACAGAGGTTCGTGAGAAGCTGTGATCCTTCAAAGTAAAACTGAACTCACCGGGACCTTAAAGCTCAGGATAAATAACTGACTCAACTTGAGAGATCTCTAAACTCTCTTCCTATTTATTTTGTTATTCTTGACTCGTCCCTCCTTCCTTTGGTCGCGTTACCCCCCCCCCCCCCCCAACAATACAGAACGTTATTTACTCTTTATTCTCTGAAACACAGAACGTTTCCTCTGCTCCTCTTTAACTCTCCTCCATCCTTAAAAAGCTAAAAATGTTTTTTCTTATTGTCAAAAAAAACTCAAATTAAAAACCCAAACAGTCCGTCTGTTAATGCGGTCTGACTTCCTGTCCGTGGCTCTCAGCTCAAAGCCCATTGGTTCCTACTGGAGATGTAAATCTTTTACAAACACACACATATATATTCTATAGGGGACTACTTTCTGCGGCGGATGAATCCACGTTTGCTGCTCTCGTGAGTGTTTGAGCTACGATGTGGCTCATTCGTGTGTTTTTAATGGAGCTCTATGAGAAACACAACGTGACTCACTTCAGTCTTCTCATCGCATTTAACGACAATAAGAAAACAAACTCATTTCAAACCTTTTAGCCCGAGAATCAGACCGAACTGCTTTCTTTTCTCCACTATACAAAAATCCTCGTATTCCAACAGCTGAAGAAAGAATACGTGAATAATATGATATAGTTTGTTGCAGCAGTTCATATAAAAATGACTTCTAATCTCTCAGAGCTTCTCTCGTCATGCGTCTCGTTTCCTCCTCTAGTTGTAATATTCGACATAACTTGTCGACAGCATGCGAGATTTAAACTTTCCTTCTTTTCATTCCTCCTTAAAGGGACAGTAGTGATAGTTTAGAAGTGTGTTTGTTTGAGGTACTTCTACTTGGTCAGAGTACTACAGTAGATGTACTGCTGTGGACGTGTTTTAGACACTAAAATAATCTATATCAGTGTAAGTTTTAAGCTTTATTTAGAATACTTTCACCTCTTTAACTTGCTGTCAGACGGACCTTTGTGATAAAGAACTGAAGCTGTCGTACATCTACTGTAGTACTACACAAACTAGGTAGAAGTACCTCAAACAACCACACTTCTAAACTTCACTACTGTCCCGTTAACGTGATAAAACCTCCGTCCTCAGACTCTCCATCAGCTTGAATCAGCAGTCTGATGTTCACTGTATTCCAGCTGTTATTGTGTATTTTTTCTTTCAGCCACGACTGCTTCTTCTTTAGTTGGTGATTGCCTACGTTTCCCAGAATGCCTTTCAATAACACCCTAGAGAAGAAGCTAATGGGCAGAATATAAATATGTCATACCTGTCCCTGCAGCTGCATTGCATTCTGGTCTATTTCCCGCTCACTGATTTGTCTGTGATGGATTATGTATTGTGTCATGGCTGCATGTTTTTATTAGATCCTACACATCTGGCTGTGACCTCACCGTGTCCCTGAAATGCAGAGAACATCCCTGACTGCTGATTGGCTAGCAGTGACAGTGAGGGGGCGGGTCTAACTCTCCCTCCTCCTCTAGTTGCAGAACTCCACGTAGTTGGCCGGCAGCATGCCCGACTTGCCGGTGCGCTGCACGGTGCCGTACATCCAGCCCTCGTCGATGGCCTGCGCGTTGACGATGACGTCGCCGTCCCTGAAGGAGACCTCGTCGTGGTCCTGAGCCGCGTAGTCGTAGAGCGCCCGGTAGACCCGCTGCAGGACCACAGGGAGAGGTTCCACATGTGACCCCTTATTCTCTTGATCCTGTTCATACCGTCCAATGACGGGGACTGAAAGCTGCTTTCTTTCAATTTTATTTTGTTTTATTTATTTATTTGTTTTGTTTCATTCTGTTTCACTTTAATTAGTTTTGTTTTATTTTCGTGTGTTTTATTTATTTATTCTATTTTATTTTATTTGTATATTTTAATTTTCTATTATTTTCTATGTTTTGTATGTACAGTAGATATAAACGTCTACACATAAACGTTTATATACACACATATACAGAACAAGTTGAATAAATACAATAACATCAAATAGCATAAAAAAGAGGAATTTAAATGGAATCAAATCCAAAAAAGACCATTTCATATTCTATATAATCAAAATAAAATGTGACATAATTAATCCCGAGTCCCTTCTTACCCTCTATTATGTTTTCTATTATTTTTAATACATCACATATTCTGTTAAAAGCATGTTCTGTATAGATCGTATGGAAAATGTGCATTAATCCATCGTTAAACAAGACACATTAACTACAGACTTTATAACTGTGTGCTTCACTGATAGTAATATTTAAGATTATTATGCCAGCTGCATGAAACCAGCGATATCTATCCTAAAATAAATAATAAATAACAAATAATAGAAAATTAAAATGAAAATAAAACCCCTGATATGTTGGAACGTACCATGGTGGCGGCGTGCGGTGGGGAGGTGACGGATCTGACGGACGACATGCTGGTCTGGTGCATGTAGCCGTGATGCTGCTGCTGCTGCCGGACGCCCTGATGGTACGCTCCAGGGAGGACCGGAGCTGGAACACAAGACAGAAAGACGGACACATGAGACAGTTCGTCCTCCTCCTCGTCTGAGTGGTGGAGAGAGGAGCCTCCTCTGATTCAAACTGTCAGAAGAACCTGTGAGGAGAGTTATTCTGTTTTATTTGTGGATGAGAGACTTTACAGGAAAAGACATGCAGGTGTGCGTCTCCTTCTGGTTCACCGGCGTCCTGTTAGTGGTCAGGGGAAGAGAAGGAGACGATGTGAGAGAAGGAGACGATGTGAGTGAAGGAGACGATGTGAGAGAAGGAGACGATGTGAGAGAAGGAGATGATGTGAGTGAAGGAGATGATGTGAGAGAAGGAGATGATGTGAGAGAAGGAGATGATGTGAGTGAAGGAGATGATGTGAGAGAAGGAGATGATGTGAGTGAAGGAGATGATGTGAGTGAAGGAGATGATGTGAGTGAAGGAGATGATGTGAGTGAAGGAGATGATGTGAGTGAAGGAGATGATGTGAGAGAAGGAGATGATGTGAGAGAAGGAGATGATGTGAGTGAAGGAGATGACGTGAGAGAAGGAGATGACGTGAGTGAAGGAGATGATGTGAGAGAAGGAGATGATGTGAGAGAAGGAGATGATGTGAGTGAAGGAGATGATGTGAGAGAAGGAGATGATGTGAGGAGATGATGTGAGTGAAGGAGATGATGTGAGTGAAGGAGATGATGTGAGTGAAGGAGATGATGTGAGTGAAGGAGATGATGTGAGAGAAGGAGATGATGTGAGGAGATGATGTGAGTGAAGGAGATGATGATGTGAGAGAAGGAGATGATGTGAGTGAAGGAGATGATGTGAGAGAAGGAGATGATGTGAGAGAAGGAGATGATGTGAGTGAAGGAGATGATGTGAGTGAAGGAGATGATGTGAGAGAAGGAGATGATGTGAGTGAAGGAGATGATGTGAGAGAAGGAGATGATGTGAGTGAAGGAGATGATGTGAGTGAAGGAGATGATGTGAGAGAAGGAGATGATGTGAGTGAAGGAGATGATGTGAGTGAAGGAGATGACGTGAGAGAAGGAGATGACGTGAGAGAAGGAGATGACGTGAGAGAAGGAGATGACGTGAGTGAAGGAGATGATGTGAGAGAAGGAGATGATGTGAGAGAAGGAGATGATGTGAGAGAAGGAGATGATGTGAGAGAAGGAGATGATGTGAGAGAAGGAGATGATGTGAGAGAAGGAGATGATGTGAGAGAAGGAGATGATGTGAGTGAAGGAGATGATGTGAGTGAAGGAGATGATGTGAGAGAAGGAGATGATGTGAGTGAAGGAGATGATGTGAGAGAAGGAGATGATGTGAGAGAAGGAGATGATGTGAGTGAAGGAGATGATGTGAGAGAAGGAGATGATGCGAGTGAAGGAGATGATGTGAGTGAAGGAGATGATGTGAGAGAAGGAGATGATGTGAGTGAAGGAGATGATGTGAGTGAAGGAGATGATGTGAGTGAAGGAGATGATGTGAGAGAAGGAGATGATGTGAGTGAAGGAGATGATGTGAGTGAAGGAGATGATGTGAGTGAAGGAGATGATGTGAGTGAAGGAGATGATGTGAGAGAAGGAGATGATGTGAGTGAAGGAGATGATGTGAGTGAAGGAGATGATGTGAGAGAAGGAGATGATGTGAGTGAAGGAGATGATGTGAGTGAAGGAGATGATGTGAGTGAAGGAGATGATGTGAGAGAAGGAGATGATGTGAGTGAAGGAGATGATGTGAGAGAAGGAGATGATGTGAGAGAAGGAGATGATGTGAGTGAAGGAGATGATGTGAGAGAAGGAGATGATGTGAGAGAAGGAGATGATGTGAGAGAAGGAGATGATGTGAGAGAAGGAGATGATGTGAGTGAAGGAGATGATGTGAGAGAAGATACCGGGGGTTTCAGCGCTGCTGTGGTCCCAGAGGTCAGAGGTCAGCGAGCTGACGGACTGCTGGGAGAGCGGCCGGCGCTCGACCCGCTCTGACAGGAGGCCGCCACCAGGGGGCAGCGCAGGAGAGGAAGAGGAAGAGGAAGAACAATAAATAATAATCTAATAAGAACAAACAAAGATACATACAACATGTTTAAAGGCTCGGGATGTTTTTGTCTTATTGTCAACAAATCACCATGAGAACAAAACGTGTTCGTGCGTCTCTCAATAATGTCTGACTTCCTGTTTGTGGCTGTCAGCTACAAGCCCATTGGTTCCTACTGGATCTTTAAAAACAAACATATATAGCTTGAATTCTGATCAAACAAACAGGAGGAAACAGGCGTAGCCATCATATTGGTTTGAATCTTTTCTTGGGATTTGTTGACAATAAGACAATATCTCCATCTGTAAAGTAAACACTGTGAATAAACAGAAGGCCGGTGTGGTTCAGTTTATTTTCCGTGACTCAGGTGAAGTACCAGACATCCTGCGGAGGCTCTTGGACTGGACGTCGTCCTCCAGAGGGTCACAGTCAAAGATGGAGCCCGGGTCGGTCCTCCACACCTTCAGGTCTTCAGACGGGAGGGAAAGTGTTTACATGGACTCAATGAAAAGAACTACAACACTCTCAGAGGAGGGAGATTCCAGCTCCAATAAAGGAAGATAATCACTGAAGGAAAATAAAAGCCTGCATGTGTCCACGTGGGCTGAAAACAGTCAAGTTAAAACAAATATTACATCAAATTATGAAAACAACCTGAGAACCCAGAGGAGAAGAGTTTGTGTTGTTTCAGAGAAAGTTCTTCTGCAGCGACGCAGCAAACAAACGCATAAAGAGAACCACAATAAAACAAACTGAAGACATCAAATGCATCAAGGCTTTTATTGTGAAGCAGTACTGTACGTAAACAAGGCGAGCTCACTGACCTACGATGATGCCTCCTGGTCGTCTGTCCATCTCCTGTGGGTGGATCCCTTTTCCGTATCCCGCCTCTCCCATCATCTGATTGGCTCTCTGGTAGCGCTCCATGCTGGGCTCGTCCAATCCCGGCGTGCAGCCTCGGCCGCGCGCCCGCTCGAAGTCCTCGTGGTACTTGGCCTGTTGGTAAAAAACCAAAGCGTCATGGAGTCGTCATGGAAATATAAAGGGTTAACACACACACACATTAGTGTTAGAAATCACACACACACACACACACACACACACACAAAGGTCAGGGTGCATTTGGTCAGTGAGCAAATGAAACACACACACAGGGAATGTTTTTGAAAAATCTTTTACTATTGTTTACACCCTTACTGAGCGCCAACACTCTGGAGGTCTTGGACCTGAGACCTGGTC
>JAFEUB010000354.1:105000-117500 GCA_024529925.1 Ophthalmolycus amberensis
CATTTGCCTTCCAAAAAGGTTGCCATGGTTACGCCCACACAACAGGGTGAATTTATAGAGTGTGAGTCAAAGTGAATGAGACACACACACACACATCTACACGCACACACACTCAGATTTATTTGAGGAGAAGTTTATTTTGAAAAATGTTTATTTTTCCAACATTGGGAACATGTTGGATATTTAGATTCCATTGTTTTCCATATTTTGTATCATAAATGAGTCTTGTTCTTCTTGATTGATGTCATCATAACTGTTGTTCTGCACTAAAGACGTGTTCTAGTTCTCTCTACTTCTACTCATCATGGTTCTGTTTCCAGAGGAGCAGGACTTTTATTTTGAAGTGAAGAAACGTTTTCACAGTTTTACTCTGAAATGTCTTTCAGACCCACGAGTCACAAACAGGGACCTTCGTACAATAAAAGGCTTCACGTTTAAGAACATTACATAAAGTGACTGCTCACTGTTTCTGAAAATAATCTGATTTTGAACTGATTTAATCATTTTATTCCAGTCCAGCAGTTCAGTTTCAGCTCAATTCTGCACCGTTTCTTGACATACAGAGCAATTAATAATATATATATCTATATATATAGATATATATAATATATAGATATACACCCACCTGACTGGCCAGAGCAGCAGCAGCTTGTGTGTGTCTGAAGGAGAGACAGTCCAGCGGGTTGTAACGAGGCCTCTGGCCCTTTAAATCTCTGTCGAAGCTCTCCTTGTACTTCACCTGCAGACGTGAAAACAAGTGAGTGATCTGTCCGGAGCTGCCCCCCCTAATGCATGCTGGGTAGAGTGTGTGTATGTGTGTGTGTGTGTGTGTGTTACCTGGCTGGCCAGCTTTGAAACCTCCTTGGCGTGCTGGATGTCGGTTCTGTCCAAAAGAGAGCCGTCGCTGTAAACGGGCTGCTTAGTGTTGCTCTTATAGGCCACCTGTGGATATCACACACACACACACACACACACACACACACACACACACACACACTATTATGTGTGTCGTTACATAACTTCACTTCAGTCTTTTCTATAATTAATCAGCGGCTCCACTCTGGGCGACAGCCTGTGAATGGAACGTAGTTACGTGTTCACACACACACACACACTCACACACTCACACACACTCACGTTGCTGGCCAGCTTGGTGGCGTTGGTGGCGTTGAGGATGTCGGGTCTGTCTGCCAGCGAGTTGCAGTGATGGAGCTCCTCTCTGCCTCTTCTGTAGCTGACCTGAGACCAGCACAGGAAGTCATTAGAGCCATCAAATAACAGACCAGAACGGACCAGAACGGAGGAGGAGGAGAGCCGTATATGTCGTTAATCAACTGCATGTATCTAGGAGTGAAACGTTTTATTGTCTCGTCTTAAAACGAGACTGAAATAAAGAAAGTGAGCGATAGAAACTGAGACATTGTTTGAGTCGCTGCTCTTTGATCTCAAAGTGATACATTCGTGTTTCGTTTCCTTGAGATGAAACTTGTGTTTACTTGACTCTGCTTCTTGGTGACCTCCATGGCGTGGTCCACCTCCGGCAGAGCTCTCATGGAGCTGTAGCTACACCTCCCCTTCTGGAGGTTGTACTGCTCCTTATAGGACTTCTACACAGGGGGGGGGGGGAGGAGAGGAGGATAGAGGAGAGGAGAGGAGAGGAGAGGAGAGGAGAGGAGGAGAGAGGAGGAAAGGGGAGAGGAGGAGGAGAGGAGAAGGAGAGGAGGAGAGGAGAAGAGGAGGGAGGAGAGGAGAGGAGAGGAGAGGAGAGGAGGAGGAGAGGAGGGAGGAGAGGAGAAGAGGAGGGAGGAGAGGAGAGGAGGGAGGAGAGGAGAAGAGGAGAGAGGAGAGGAGAGGAGGGAGGAGAGGAGAGGAGGGAGGAGAGGAGAGAGGAGAGAGGAGAGAGGAGATGAGGAGATGAGGAGAGGAGGAGAGGAGGAGGAGAGGAGGGAGGAGAGGTTTAAATGTATCTTTATTCATTTTTTTAAAGTTCCATTTACAGAGTTTTACTGTTTCTCAGACCAAACTTAATTCACGCAAACAAACAACAAAAAACCTAAAAAAAACACAAACTCATAGGTTCAGAAACAGAGCATTATCTCTGACTGAACACAGAACGTCGTTCAGAGCCCAAATGTTCACAAAGAGTTCAGTTGTCTTTGTCAGACTGTAGAAACCAAACTCCACCCTGAGCCGAGCAGCCAGCAGTCCGGTCAGCATCAAGCTCACGTCCTCTGACCCTACACCCCTCACCCGGTTTTTCCTTGTTTTCCAAATTGCTAGTTTAGCCAGTCCTGAAAGGAAATTCACGAGTGTGTGAACAGATTTCTTTTTGGCAGAGTAGTTTGGACCATAGATAAAAAGACAGAAAGAAAAGTGTTCTCCTAAGCCCTGAAACCACGCCTTCAGGCGGCTGAAGAGTCTCACCAGCCTGGAACACTCAACGAACAGATGGTGGATAGATTCTGTCTGCGAGCAAAAAGGACAGCTGTCCCCTGAGCCAGGGTCGAGGTGCACCAGATACCTGTTTGTAGCTATGGCCCCATGTACAATCCTCCACTGGAGGTCTCCTGTCCGTTTGTCTACAGGGGGTTTGTACAGGGACCGCCAAGAGCCCCTTGGGGAGGATCCCCTGCCAAAAAACTCGGTCCACCTCGACACCCTCACTCCTGCCAGAGAGCGCAAGTTAGAGACTTTCACACTGACCTGATACGCTGCTTTCCTCCCCAGAGTCTCAAAGTCCCCCAACTGGGGTGTCTTTAGAGACAGCAGGACGTCCTCCTCATCCTCCCACTGTCCCACAGCAGGACAGACAGCCAGGGGTGGGAAGACATACTCACATTCATCGTCCCATTGGTCAGATATTGCACGGTCTCCAACAAACGCTCTGAGGACCTCTGGCAGGGACGCACAGACCTCCTCCACCAGCCCTGAGCAGCAGCCTGCTGGACCGGATGTTGATCAGCTCCGCAAGTTGAGGGATGGAGGTCTTCATCAGATGACCCAGCTTCACACAGCCGGCCTCTCTCAGTCTGGATCTCAGGCTGCCGGACGTCAAGACCTGGGATGTAATATAGCTGCTTCCAAACAGCGGCTCCTCAAAGAGCCACATTCCTGGTGTCGACACAGCTCTCCGATGGACTGTAAAAACCTGCCACGCCTGTAGGACGGATTGATAGAACGGTGTCAGACCAGTTAGATCCACTGACTGGGGCTGGAGCAGGAACAGGTGTTTGTCGTAACCTAAGCGTCCGGCCCTCCTCAGTAGCACACAGGCAGTATCCGTCCATGGCAGGCCGAAACTGTACAGCAGTCTCTGAGCCATCTGCATTCTGAAGGCTGTGATTCGTGATGCGATGTCCACCAGGCCCTGCCCTCCCTCCTGGACCGGCAGGTACAGCACCGCAGATCTCAGCCAGTGAAGCCCTGACCAGAAGAAGTCCACAACTGCCCTCTGGATGTCTTTAATCAGGCCCTGTGGTGGAGGCAGGACTACCAGCCTGTGCCACAGGGTCGAGGCAACCAAGTTATTGACAATTAGGACCCTCCCCCTGTAAGAGAGCTGAGGTAGCAGCCATTTCCATTTAGACAATCTGGTACACACTCTCTCCATAGCACCCTCCCAGTTCTGTTTTTGAAACTCTTCTGTTCCCAAAAACACACCCAAAACCTTCAAGCCCTGCCTTCCCCATCTGATGCTTCCTGGTAGCTTTGGTATTTCTTTGTCTGCCCACTGCCCAACCTGCAAAGCTTCACTTTTTCCCCAGTTTACCTTCGCTGAAGATGCCCCCTCAAACAAGGCTAAGCTGTCACCTAGGACCTGGACATCCCTCTGGTCTTTGACGAACACATAAACATCATCAGCATATGCTGACACCACCAGCGAGGGCCGCTGACGCAGCCCAGGTAACATTAGTCCTGATAGATGGGATCTCAACCTATTCAGAAGAGGCTCAATGGCAATGGAATATAGCTGTCCAGAGATAGGACATCCCTGTCTGATGCCTCTCTGGACCTGAACTGGACAGCTCAAACCGCCCCCCACCTTCACCAGACAAGCAGCCTCCTTGTACATCAAACCCAACAGTGACACAAACCCTTCCCCAAAACCAAAAGCTCTTAAAGTGGAAAAAAGAAAACTATGATCAACCCTATCAAAAGCCTTCTCCTGGTCTAATGATATAACCCCAACATCAATATTACGGTATACAGTTTACAGAGATCCAACAAGTCCCTCATGAGAAAAATGTTATCCATGATGGATCTGTCCGGTACACAGTAAGACTGGTCTCTGTGGATTATAGACTCCAGAAAGTTCTTAAGCCGGTTGGCGAGCACCTTGGAAAGAAGTTTATAGTCTGTGCATAACAACGCCACCGGTCTCCAGTTCTTCAGTAAGGCCAAATCTCCTTTTTTGGGTAACAGTGATAGCACTGCATGCAGACATGTCGTCGGTAACAGGCCCGCCTGTGAACACTCCTGCAGCACCTGCCACAGGTCGGCTCCCAAACACTTCCAGAAATGTTTATAGAAGTCCGCAGGCAGCCCGTCCAGTCCAGGAGCTCTCCCAGCAGCCATCTGACCCACAGCAGCGGTCAGCTCCTCCAGGGAGATGTTGGCGTCTAGGACAACTCTGTCCTCGGGGCCCAGCTGAGGAAGGCCCTGAAGCAGCTCGTCAACACTCTCTTTGTGGTTGTCCTCCTTCCTGAAGAGGGCGCTGTAGAAGCTTACAGCATGTTGTCTCATTTCCATCGGGTCAGTCGTCATCTTACCATCAGGAAGGCGGAGACACACCATCTGTTTGGTTCGAGAGATGGACTTCTCCAGATTGAAGAAGTAGGAGGTAGGAGCATCCATGTCCCTAACGCTGGTGAACCTTGACCTGACCAAAGCTCCCTTAGCTCGCTCCTGTAGAAAGGAACCTAGTTGCTGCTTCTTCTGTTGAAGCCTGTGAGTGTCTGTGCTGGTGTGAGTGAATAGACTGTGCTCCAAATCCCTGATTTCATTTTCTAGATCCTCAATGACCCTTTTGACTTTTACCGTGGAGTGACTTGTATATTGTTGAACAAAGACACGTATATGTGTCTTTCCTACATCCCACCACTGACTCAGGGACTCAAAATCGCTCTTCTTTTCTCTCCAGATTCCCCAGAAAGTCTCAAACTTTTCACAGAAGTCACTGTCCTGAAGCAACTTAATGTTAAAGTGCCAGTAAGAGCTGCATTTGGTGGTTGGTGAGGTGTGAACATCTAAAGTGACTAGGTGATGATCGGTGAAGCCTACTGGGTAAATGTGACTGTTCAATAACCGGTTACTAAAACTATGAGATATGTAAACCCTGTCCAGCCTGGCTGCCCTAATGTTCCCATCCAACACCTTCACCCATGTGTACTGTCTAGCCCGGGGATGTTTCACCCTCCATACATCCACCACACCTGACTCTGCAATCACCTGCGATAAGATGGCGGATGACTGTAAATGAGGTTCCTCTCCTGTTCTATCCAATAAGGAGTTTATGGTGCAATTCCAGTCCCCCCCCATCACTACACAGTCGTTGTGATCACACTGCTGCAGGACATCTCTGAGTTTGTGGAAGATGTCTGCTCTGTGTGAGCCCTGGTTTGGAGCATAAATGTTGATAAAAACAAAAATAATGTTTTGTATAGATGCTCTGACCACTAAAGCCCTGCCTGTCACTATCTCTGTGGAGGAGATGATGTTAACATCCAGCCCAGGTGAGAACAGAACAGCTACGCCTGCAGACAGGTTGGTCCCATGAGACAGGACATACTGGCCCTTCCACCACAAACCCCAGTCTACCTCATTGTGTGGGTCGCTGTGCGTTTCCTGCAGGAAGACGATGTCTAATTGTTTCTGTGTGATCATGTCTGCAGTGACCGCCCTCTTCTGTCGGTCCCTCCCACCATTAATATTTAAAGAGCCAACCCTCACCTTGTGCATTGAAAAATCTCTTTTATGCCCGTCCCTCCCACCATTGATGTTTAAAGACCCTAAATTGAAGCTCTGCATGGAAAGGTCAGAGGATGGAAGGAGGTGAGACAAGATAAGAAGTAAGCAGTGGAAAGTGGAAAACCCCGTGTGACACATGATCATGTTAAACTGTCTTAGTTTGAACCCTTTTACTTTTCCTCACTTTCCTCAGGGTTGTGACGTGTTTCTTCAGGCGGAAGCGCTTTTTCCCATCTAAAAGGTCCAAACCCACCTTTCTCTGCACCACCCGCACAGATCGGATGAACTTCTCAATGTCAGGGAAATAATCACTCACTTTAGCAGATCTATTGAAAGTTACATCCAAAAACGAGTTTATTTCCTCAAGTGAATACAGATCAGTGCTTTTAATGCACGTTTCAGAATTCGATGCAACATCTGATTCACTCTCATAGTCCATGTCCTCTCCTTCACAAGACAGCTGGCTGTTGGACACAGACCCTACACTCTGTGCGTCATCTAAGGCTGCGGTGAGATCTCCACCTGCAGAACCTGTAGCTGCCTCTTCACAGACTTCTACAGACTGTGGTGGTGCTTCGGTACCAGATGTAGTGAGGTTCTGCGCCACCACAGAAGCCTGCTGGTTGTAAGACTGGCCCTGATCCTCCTTATCGACATTATTGTTATCAGCAGAAGTCCAGTGGAACTACCCGGACTCCATGCCGGATTGACGGGCGCGGCGTCTCGGAGGACACCATCCTCCCGAACAACGCCAAACAACACCACTAACCACACGTTCTACCGATAAATACACCGCTTATATCTTACCTGATCATGTGCAGAGACAGAGGAACAAATCCCAAAGCAGTGAAAAAACAATCAAACCTCCGCGCCGCTCACACGTCCACCACTCACACTCACGTCCACCACTCACACGCAACCGGAAACGGAAACAGAGAGGAGAGGAGAGGAGAGGAGAGGAGGAGAGAGGAGAGGAGAGGAGAGGAGAGGAGAGGAGAGGAGGCAGTTAAATAAAGACAGAGCGTTCATGTGTTGAACATCAGATTCGGTTCATTTGTCTAAAACAAAACAAACAGCTTCCAACTGAAGTTCACAGCTTGAAACGAATATGAACGAACCTGCTTTCTTCTTCTACTTAAAATGATCACGTTTTAAAAACAATACTCTGTTTGATTATATCTGCTGCTGATGTTTCAGCTGGTTGACGAAGAGGAGAAGGAAGGTTCACAATGAACACGTTTCAGTTTAAAACCTCCACACTGTGGGATTCTTAAAGGGCCGGCGCTCCTGCTGCAAACCACCAAAATAAAAGCTTTGGTAACAAAGACATCACTCTGTGTCCAGACTGCAGGTCTGAGATCAGTTGTACAGCGTCAGACAGTCTGGCGTCCACGTTTCACGCTCCAGTTGACCTCTGACCTCCGGCCCTCCGGCCCACTGACGCTCATGTGTAAAGTGAAAGTGGATTTATTCACAGCAATGGTGTGTTTTCAGAGCTTCAACCTGCTGTCTGTCTCGAGTATGTGAGTGTGTGTGTGTGTGTGTGTGTGTGTGTGTGTGTGTGTCTGTGTGTGTGTGTGTGTGTGTGTGTGTGTGTGTGTCTGTGTGTGTGTGTGTGTGTGTGTGTGTGTGTCTGTGTGTCTGTGTGTGTCTGTGTGTGTCTGTGTGTGTGTGTGTATGTGTGTCGGCAGTAGGTCAGTGTCTGTGTCCTCAGGCGGTGGAACACCACACAGCTGCTCTGTGTTCACGCCTCGGCAGACAAAACGATACCAACACAGTACACTTCCTCTGTGTGTGTGTGTGTGTGTGTGTGTGTGTGTGTGTGTGTGTGTGTGTGTGCGTGTGTGTGTTAGGGTTAATTATGACAGATATATCAACTTTAGTTTAGTTTTAGTTGATTCTGAAGGATTCTAGATGTTTTAAAGTCACATTTTTGTCTTTTTGTTTAGTTTTAGACGAGAGTTATTCAGTGGAACTCAGTTTTCATGTTCGTCAATATGTAATATTTCATTTGCAGCACAGAGAGTGTTTCCTGTCTCAGAGTAAGATGAACTCCTCATGTGTGAGAGCGTGACGCTGTTACTCAGACTCACGTCGCTCTGCGTCTTGCTCAGCTCCCGGGCGAACACGGTGTCGATGGTTTGGGGCATGTGAGCGTACAGACTGCAGCCGGCCTCCCTCCTCCCCTCCTCCCTGTACGCCTTCTGCAACGCAACACAATACAGAACACCAACCCAGTGATGACACATCTCCCGCATCTAAAGAAGCAGGACAACCACATCTACGAGCAATACTCAGTGTTGTATAAAGGTGCAAGTATCAGCTTTAAGTATTATATTAATGTGTTCATTCTGATTAGAAATGCACCAATTCATGGACGTTCTGGACGCTATGACAAGGTGTTGACAGAGTCCCGTGACTGTCCGTACCTCACTGTGCAGCTGACTCTGCTCTCTGGCGTGCTGGGTGTCTTTGGTCTCCGGCAGCACAGAGTACAGAGAGCTCTCCTGCTGCTTCCTGCTCGCCTCCTTGTATTTACTCTGGAGCAGAAAGACGACAACACGAGATCAATAACCGCACAGCTCACAGCGCCGCAAAGACAAAAGGAACAACACACACTACGTCAGGTTAAAGGGCGTATTCTACGCTGTGCATCGCGTACACGTCGCCTGTTAAAAGTTTCTTTTTGTATTAAACTGAACAACAAACACGTTTCCTCTGTAATCAGGATCATAAAGACATCATATAAAGTGTATCTGGGGTTTAAAGTTGGTGGTTTGATAGAATATAAACTTGTTTGCTGATGACATGAAACTGTATGTTATAAATATATACTAAAATACTGCTAACTGTACTCATTATGACAAATACAAACTGGATCTGATGGAATTCAAATTTAAGGCCAAACTTTGGTAAAATTTCAACTATTTCAAGACTTTAATGAGCTGCAGACCCCTCGTTACACAATAGATCACAGAAACACTTGAGATGTTATTTACAGACGTTCAGATACGTTGATGAGGTAAATGCATGAAGACACTAAGAACACTAAGAACATAAAGAGAAGCACAAGCTGTGAGCTACACGCTTCATTCTGTATCAATCTGGAATGTTGGAAAGAGAAAAAAAAAAAAACTGTCTGTTCCAGACACACACACACACACACACACACACACACACATATATACATATATACATATACATATATACATATATATGTATATGAAATATTCAGAGAGTGAGTGTTTCCCACCTCGCTGTGAGTCTCATTCATCTCCTTCACAAACTGAGTGTGCAGAGTTTCAGGCAGCAGAGAGAACAACGTGTTGGACAGATCCTCTTTGTCCTTCTTGTACTTAGTCTGCAGACAGAAGAAAAGAAAGACAAAGAAAAGGTGGATTAACATCATTAAATCCTCCAGCTCTTCTTCTGATCCTTTGTTTCCTCTGTGTTCTTCTGGTGCTTTGTCTCAGAGAACAATATGAAATATATTGTCATGTTATGACGCCATAGTAGGACTGTAGGTATAATAATAATTATGGAGAATTCACAATAAAACTCTCATCATAATTGCATTCTCTGCAATTAAAGTGATTCATTTACGAGAAACAACAACTCACTAAATTCACAAAGTTAGGAGGAAAAAAATTAGGAAAATTGTGTTTTTTTAAATAAAGGAAAACGATGCTCTCACTTTGAATGTTTGGATCGACGTCATCACAAGAGAACATGCAAGTAAACACATGTATGTGTGTGAATATCCTCAGGTCATCATTAACACAAGAACACGACTCATGCACATTTGTGAGTTCTTTTCTTGTAAATTTACAATTTTGATATCCTAATTTCAGAATCTCTTATTTGAATATTGCCCCCATCGCTTGGCTCCGTAATATACTGTATATATATATGTATATATATACATATATATATACATATATAATATATATACAGACGTTTCACCTACACAGAGCGTCTCACCTCGCTCTGAAGCTCAGAGATCTGCTTCATGAACTCCGTCTCTTTGGTTTCTGGCATTTGGTGGAAAACACTGCAGCTGATCTGCTGCCGGCCTTTCTGCTTGTATTTGTTCTACAACACCAACACAAAGAGGACCAAGGAAGTCAACAGGAAGTCAACAGGAAGTCAACAGGAAGCATGTTGTGTTCATGTTAGCTCGTCTCTTTGAGTCTCTGTACTTTACACGATGCTCTTCTCATGCCACTTAAAGCTTCTACATGCTGTATATCTGACGCCTTTAGTTGATCTATACATTAAGAGTTTTGCACATAAAACATGTGACAAACACGGTGTAGGCTCACCTGACTCTGGAGCTCCATGGCAGCTTTAGCAGCCTTCATCTCCTCCGTGTGAGGCAGAGCGGAGTAAAGGCTGGAGCTCTGCTCCTTCTTACCTCCTTCTCTGTACTTCAGCTGCAGAGGAGACGAAGACACCAGGTAAAGCACACCAGCACTGAGCCGGGCTAAACAAGCTGCACACATTATGGAATGATCATAGATAATCATACATAATTAGAGCTCAGGCTCCATCTCGTTACCTGACTCTGCAGCTCCGTGGCCTCCTTAGCGTGCAGCGTGTCCATGGTGACAGGTAGCTGGTGGTACAGACAGCTGCTCGCCTCCTTCCTGCTCGCCTCCTTGTACCTAGCCTGAGGAGACGTCAGCTGTTAGCTCTGTTAGCTCTGTTAGCTCTGTTAGCTGGCAGTCACAGCACAGAGACGGAGGAGGAGTGATGTAGAGACGTCTCTGGTGTCGACCTGTCAATCAGCGTGTAGCCCCGCCCTAAAGCATCCCCTGCTTTATGGTCTGTGTGACTCTAAATGGACCATAATGTACTAAATGAACATCATGCTGTATTGAAGAAGACTTGAAACTAGAGATTGAGACATAAACTCATGTTTACAATGTTTACTGAGGTAATAAATCAAGAGAGAAGTAGAGTCATTTTCTCATAGACTTCTATACAACCAGAGGAGTCGCCCCCTGGTGGACACTAGAGAGAATGCAGCTTCAACACATGAAGCTTTGACTTCACTTTACAGACCCGGAGGTTGCCATCGTTATCTCTACCGCACTGCATCCTGGGATAATATCAGTGTTGTGTGCTCTAATATTTCATCGGAAATATTGTGTATTTGCGTAAACTGTTAGTGTGGAATTTAAGACAAAACATAAAAGTAGATTTTCTTCGACACAACAACCGCCCTGGAGAGGAAGATGTGGATCACTCATGTATCATGCGATGGTCAGAGTATTAGTTAGTATTTGGGGTAAACGTGGTATGAGGAGAATGTAAAGCTTCATGATTTATGAAATGGAACCAGAGTCTCGCTCACCTCGCTCTGCAGCTCAGAGACGCTTCTAGCAAACTGAGTTTCAGCCGTTTGTGGAAGCTGAGAGTAGAAGCTGTGAGAGAGGTTCCTCATCCCGTCCTCCTTGTATTTACTCTGAACAGAGGGACATGAAGCTCATTCAGGAACAGGGAACACACCCTCATGTGTACCCGCTGAGTGTAAACACTCGTGTGGATTATAACCTCGCTCTGCAGGTCGGACATCTTGGCGGCGAGCTGCGTCTCGGCCGTCTGCGGCAGCTGAGCGTAGAGACTGGACGACATGGACCTCTTCCCGCTCTGCTTGTACTTGTTCTGTGGGAAACAAGGATCTTAGCTTACTTTACTGTGGGTGGAGTTCAGCCAGTGAGTGAGTGAGTAGTGAACATCTGTGCACCGTTAGAGGAGCAGAGAGAGAGACTGAGCCATGTTCCCATGATGACAGACTCTCAGTGTTTGTCTGAGTTACAGTTGTCTCTTCTACCGGAGCTACAAACAGCATCACAAGCACGCTCGGCCTTCAGCCACGTGTCTCAGAGTGAAGCCTATTATTCTTTCATGAGCTCTTCTGAAGAGCTCGCTCCCTCCTCAGAAATGCAGCGGGTTTGCGGCCGACGCGTCACGCCGTCGATCGCACTGAGCATGTGCAGGAGGGCGTGTGAGGTGGGTAGTGTGCGTACCGCGCTCTGCAGCTCGGTAGCCTCTTTAGCATGCTGCGTCTGCAGAGTCTCGGGCAGCTGCTGGTACAGAGAGCTGCTGGCTTCCTTCTTTCCTGCCTCCTTGTACTTGACCTGCAGACAGAAACGGGGTCAAACAAACACGACATCACGAGAGACAGAACACGTACTTGCATGCATACGGACTAATATTGTGTGATATTAAACGCTGAGCTGATGCAGAGAAGAAAGGCTCTGAGTGTGTGGAGCAGATGAAGAGTAAACGGTATCCAGCAGCCATGAATGTGCTTCTGACAACACGAGCAGAATAGACGGCGGTGGTCAGTTTATCTGCGGCGCGTTAACACGGTGGAGTGTCTGAGACGCAGCTCACGCACCTGTTTCAGCCGGAGGACGTTGCACTGACGCACACATTCTCTGAAGACTAGTCAACAACAACAAAGAATAGAAGTGTTTCCCACCTCGCTGTGAGTCTCATTCATCTCCTTCACAAACTGAGTGTGC
>JAFEUB010000354.1:127500-142500 GCA_024529925.1 Ophthalmolycus amberensis
CCTAGCTCAATGTGTTATAACACGTTATGAACAGTCCGCTCGCCTCGCTCAATGTGTTATAACACGTTATGAACGGTCCTCTCGCCTCGCTCAATGTGTTATAACACGTTATGAACAGTCCGCTTGCCTCGCTCAATGTGTTATAACACGTTATGAACAGTCCTACTCACCTCGCTCTGCAGCTCAGAGACACTTTGAGCGAACTGAGTCTCGGCTGTTTGTGGAAGCTGAGAGTAGAAGCTCTGAGAGAGGTTCCTCATCCCGGCCTCCTTGTACTTGTTCTGCCATCAGACACAGATTACAAGAAGTAATAACACCATGAACAACATCAGATGGATGTGTAATAACAGAGACCACTGAGAGCTCCACAGAAACAGAGAAGAAGCCTCACTCATTCATAATACATTCAGTCATTCATAACTAAAGAGTTCTCCGGGGCTTCACGACAGAAATCCATCACATCACAGCATCCAGAGTCAACTCTCACACACACACATACGCACACACACACACACACACACACACACACACACATACGCACACACACACACACACTATAAACTATAGACTGACTGAGAACCTGCCATCTGTTAAAAATACTTCATAATTTCAATTTCTCTTCAATCAGCTCGACGAAAAGATTTCATCCACTGATAAAGTCCATGAGTTGTGACTGAAAGCTCTGGAAAATTTCCTTTAGTTACTCTGAGGAACTTTTATCTCTGGGTCTGGATCTGGGTCTGTCCACGGCGGACTGGTCTCTGCTGGAGGACCAGAATCCGACCCGGTGGCTCCGATGACGAGCATCAAGAAAGACTGGTTCAGGACCAGATAAAAGTTCCTCACAGTGACTTTAAGTGGATCTTGTGCTGAGAGTTACAACAACAACATGTCTCATGTTTCTCTGAACATAATTCGAGTCAGGATGATGTGCATTGTGAAAACTTGAGGATCTCCTTTTGCTGCTTTATCGTCGTATCTAAAATGTGCGGCTGTGAAGCAGCTTTGCTCGTACTTGGCTCTGCATGTCGGTGAGCTCTCGGGCGAACTGCGTGTCCAGAGTGTCGGACAGCTGGTGGTAAACTGGACACGACGACTGCTTCTTCACCGCCTCTTTGTACGAGATCTGCAGGACACAGACGGGACGAATGAGACATCTGAGATCAAACAACAACTTCTAAAACATGCACACTCCAGGAGGGTTTGGTGGGTTTGCATGTTTATGAGTCAACTTTCATCTTTATTTCACCAACACAGGAGAGGATTTCTACTGTTTTTGTTCCGTGTTTACCTGACTCTGCAGCTGCGAGGCCTCTTTAGCGTGTTGCGTCTCCAGAGTTTCAGGAAGTCGGTGATAAAGAGACGTTGACGTCTGCTTCTTGCCGGCCTCTTTGTATTTAGCCTGAGAGACACAGTGAGGATTCAGGTTTAGTGCTGAAAGTCTCCTGTAGACAGGAGACTTCACTGTCGTATTTCACAATCTATTCCTGAACCTAACTAAATATTTCACGATCTTTTATTAAACCTCACTAAGTATTTCACAATCTATTCCTGAAACTAACTATTTCACGATCTTTTCCTAAACTTAACGAAATATTTGACGATCTTTTATTAAATGTAACTCAGTATTTCACAATTTCTTCCGAAACTTAACTCAATATTTCACGATCTTTTATTAAACTTAACTAAGTATTTCACGATCTTTTCCTAAACTTAACTAAATATTTCACGATCTTTTATTAAACCAAACTAAGTATTTCACGATCTTTTCCTAAACTTGACTAAATATTTCACGATTTTTTATTAAACCTAACTAAGTTGTTTCCTGAGAAGACGGAAGTTTATTTTGAAAAGTAACGAGTGGAACACTTGTCACTCTTTGTTGCTGGACTTTCGTAGGGATGTGAAATGAGTTGTAACTCTTCGTAAGATATCATACGAACCGTTGTACGAAGATACGTAGGACGGGAAAAACAAACTAAAACCCCGTCATGTGTTGTGCTGCAGCTCACTCATCTTTAATAAATCAAAGGCTTCATCCTGTGTGATGTGTTGGCAGTAAAATCCTAATTGTATGACGTGTGCATTGTAACTCACCTCACTCTGCATGTCGGTGAGCTGCTTGGCATGCTGGGTGACGACGGTGTCGGGGAGCACAGAGTACAGACTGACGCTCATCTCCTTCTTACCCTCCTCTTTGTACTTGATCTTGTGAGGAAAAGAAGAAACACAGCTGAGAGACGAGCTCTCTTACAACAGCAGAACATAATCTGACACACAGTCTCTATCTCGGTGTGTTAATCTGTCAAATATAGATGTATGAATACCACAAAAATCCCTGTTTTTTAACATTTTGTTGCAGAAAGCGTTCGTACCTCGCTGAGCATCTCCGTCTGCTGCCTGGCGAACTGAGTGTCGTTGGTTTCTGGCATCAGGTGGAACAGACTGGAGTCTTTCTTTAAACTCTGCTTGTACTTCAGCTGCAGTCACACGTGGTCAAAACACACAACAATCACTTCATGTGGTTCGGCTTATAGAGCACAAACATCACCAGATCAGAGAGGAAATAGAAGGAAATAAAACATTGATACGCTGAGGAAAAGGTGCTTAAACTGGTGAACAAAGCTGCAAAGTTAGAGACACATCTGTCTTAGAGGGAGTGTTGTACAGATTGAACAGTTGTCAGATAAAAGAGAAGACAGGTGAGTAAGCTGCAGAGAAGAATGTAAGACCAGCTTCAGGTGCATCACCACCTGATCGTAGCTGTCAATTTAGAAAAGTGAGATCCAGATGTTGTGTGTGTTTGTGTACCTGACTCTGCAGATGTGACGCCTCTTTAGCGTGCTGCGTCTCCAGAGTCTCCGGTAGAGTCGAGTACAGAGAGCTGCTCACTCCTTTCTTTGCTGCTTCTTTGTACTTCATCTAAAAAAAAAACAAATGAGCTTGTTGCTTCAAACCGCTTTCCAATCACACTTCCTCTTTAAAAACCTACTAAGTCATGAGGACTCCAGATGTGTCCAGACCTGTTGTCTCTGAGCTTCTGTCCAGCTAAAGAATTACTCTTTTCCTTGTTCAGCTGAAGGTAGTTTTGTATAACAATTTAAATACGCAGCCGGGGCACAGGGTTAATATTCAATGAAAAAACTCTCTTTTCAAATTGTTTTTTATTTCTTTTTTTATTATTATTAATTTTTTAATAATTTGGCACTTTATTCTCAGAATTTCTGAGTTTTTTTTCGAAAAATTATGACTTTAATCTAAAAAACAACAACATATTTTTATCTCTTTTATATTTTTTTAATACACCGTTGTAGTTTTGACATCACGAGATACTGATTAATAAAAATAATTTATAGTATTGAAGAGAAGTGCTGATGTAAGAGAAACACTGAAATATAAAGTTGAGTGTCGTCGGCGTAGCGGTGAACGTCTGATTCAGCATTTATTCACCTGTAATGGGATTTTAAACGTTATCTTTGTCAGGACAACTTTGGGTTCCACTTTGTCTTCAGAGGACGCCACTAATCATGAGGACAACATTTGGGAGGAGGAAACCTTTGGTAACATTTTACAGGATGTGTGAAGAGCTTCAGTCTCCGCTCACCTCGCTCTGCAGCTCAGAGACCGTTTTAGCGAACTGAGTGTCGGCTGTTTGTGGAAGCTGAGAGTAGAAACTGTGAGGGAGGCTCCTCCTCCCGTCCTCCTTGTACTTGTTCTGGAAAAGACGGAAAACAAAAGAGATGAGTTTGATTCATAATCAAGATATTGACATATATTATGAAAAACTGCAAATTCTGATTCAAGTGACAAATTTTCCAGAAAAAAACTGAAAGATTATCTCAGAGAACTTCATAATTTTCTCTGAATATG
Source organism: Ophthalmolycus amberensis (assembly GCA_024529925.1). NCBI lineage: Eukaryota > Metazoa > Chordata > Actinopteri > Perciformes > Zoarcidae > Ophthalmolycus > Ophthalmolycus amberensis. The sequence goes on from JAFEUB010000354.1 coordinate 131,371, forward strand.
ACCCCTCTGCCCCGGCTCCCTGAGTTATTAATACTTCCACCTACAATGGCCTTAATATGTTGTTGTATCTGAGCCCATTGGTTCCAACTGAAGACGCAAATCTTCAAAAACACAAATGCATGCTTTCAAACAAACACGAGGACATGAGAGCATTTGTTCGGGGGCTATTTTCAGCGTCGGATTAATCCACGTTTGGTGCTTTAGTGAGTCACCTCGTGTGTTTAATGGAGCTTTATAACACAAAGGATTTAATGGCAGAAATGTCAGCAGAATGTTCCTTTAAGTCCTGGTGAATTAGGTCAACCTAAAGGCTCTTGAAAACATATTTAAGTAACTTCCAGACTCCAGTGACATTTCTTAACTACACCAAACATCACACCCTCTAAGTGCAAATACCCACAGGCCTTATCGTACTGTGAGGACATCTGGGACACTTAACGAACTGTATGAAGGCCATCTTTCAGTCAGAGCTCGGGTCTAAATACTTATCACACGTTCCCTGAGAGGTATCTTCATGTCCTCTGTGTTTCCTGTGTTTCCCTGTACCTCGCTCTGCATGCTGGTCATCTCTCTGGAGAAGCTGGTGTCAGACGTGTCGGGCAGAGTGGAGTACAGCGAGCCGGCCGTCTCCTTCTTCACGTTCTCTTTGTATTTGATCTGAAATATAAAGACGTTGTGTTGCAATATTGGTGGTTTCGGTGAGAACCAATCAACTCCCAGAAATGTGTGAGTAGAGAAGCCGTTGATTGGTTCTGACCTTGCTGAGCAGCTCTGCAGCTTCTTTAGCGTGCAGCGTGTCCATGGTGTGAGGGAGGAGGGAGTACAGAGACGTCCTCGCCTCCTTCTTACCCGCCTCCTTGTACTTGTTCTGCAGATATGAGACAGTTTATCGTTAAACATCACAATGTGAAATAAAGTTTATATCCATAAAGTTCTATAAATAAAGACATTGACGTGTTTCTAGTCTCTGATCTCTGATCATGTTTCATTAAACAACCAATCAGTGTTTAAACCAACAGGAGGAGAGCTAGTAACGTTAGCAGCACCGCTAACGGCTAACCAACGGAGGAGAGCTAGTAACGTTAGCAGCACCGCTAACGGCTAACCAACGGAGGAGAGCTAGTAACGTTAGCAGCACCGCTAACGGCTAACCAACGGAGGAGAGCTAGTAACGTTAGCAGCACCGCTAACGACTAACCAACGGAGGAGAGCTAGTAACGTTAGCAGCACCGCTAACGGCTAACCAACGGAGGTTCACCTCAGTTACACTATGATGCCTTCAGGCTCGTGAAAACGTGATCTCTGATCCGAACCGTGAGTTCTTTGATCCGTTGCACCTCTAGTTCTAATCAAAGTCAACACAAGTCTGCGTTGGGAGGACTTTCACCCAGGAGACCGCTGTTTGTGTCGCTGTGAAACCAAAAGTAACTTACTTAAAACTTTGTTGCATTGGAACGTAATTTCTAGGAGACACGGGTGCGTACCTCGCTCTGCAGCTCAGACAGATGTTTGGCCAGCTGTGTCTCGGTGGTCTCTGGGAGCTGATGGTACAAACTGCTCTGGATCTGCTGCTTCACACCTTCTTTATACTTCACCTGCAGGAGATCCATGTTATCTGCTATTTCTAATTATTAATACATATAATGTTAGAAACAGAGACGAGAGTCGTCTGAATACCTCACTCTGCAGGTTCGACGCCTCTTTAGCGTGTTGGGTGGCGATGGTCTCCGGCAGCAGAGAGTACAGGTTGATGCTCATCTCCTTCTTACCCTCCTCTTTATACTTCACCTGCAAACAAAACAAACGTCATGCTGCAGCCGTTTCCTTTATTAAAGCCGGAGTTGTGGAGCGTGAACGTCGTCCTGTTGTCACCTCGCTGAGGAGCTCAGAGACTTCCTTAGCGTGGGCCGTCTCTAAGGTCTCAGGCAGCCGCTGGAACAGAACCGGGGAACTTCTTTTCTTCTTGTACTTCAGCTGAACACAAACAGGAGACAGTAGTGTAATGAGTATCATATTATATTATGGATGCTCGTGTGTGGCTGCAGGTCTGTCACCTGACTCTGCAGCTCAGATGCCTCTTTGGCGTGAAGCGTCTCCAGAGTCTGAGGCAGAGTGGAGTACAGAGAGCTGGACGCGTCCTTCGTCCTCCGTTTGTACTTCATCTGAAACACGTCAACAACAACAACAGACACGTTCAGCTCAAAACGAAAAGAGAAACTTCAGACAACTTATGATTTAAGTTCCACTGCAGCAGAAAGGTTTCCTTAAAAAATGACACATTTGTTTTTGTGTTTTTCAGATGTAGAACTAGCGATGTGCCGTATGAAAGTACGTCGATTCGTCACCTCGCTCTGAAGCTCTGAAACCGTTTTGGCGAACTGAGTGTCGGCGGTGTGTGGGAGCTGAGAGTAGACGCTCTGTGAGAGGCTCTTCATCCCGTCCGCTTTGTACTTTGTCTGTAAACCAAAAGACAACATGAAGAGTTAAAGACATTCAGCGTAATAACAGGAAGAACAGCCTGCTGCTCAGACGAATCAAACAATATCAAGAATCAACCTGTTTCATTCGTTTAAACATCGTCTCTTTATTCATTTCTCTTGCTTGTGTTTCATCGTGTGAGTATACTTCACGGTCTTTCTTTGGCCTCATTAGTGACGTCGTCGTTGAAATGCAAATTAAAAGCAGCAACACAGAAAAGCTCTTTGATGCTTTTCTGATGATAATCCCGCCTGTGATGACTCATGATAGAAAACATGTGATGTGATGAAGCAGCTTCCTGCTCTGGACTTCTGAGTCTCTGAGTGTTTCAAACCGGATTTAGCTCCTGAAGTTGGTTTGGTTTCAGTCTCAGTCTCCAAACGAATATGTTTAGGTTTAAAAGTATTATAGTTCTCCTTAATAATAAAAGGTCGTGCTTCATGCTTAAGATCTTCCTCTATATTGTCTTCTATGAACTCAAACACACACATTGACGTCCGGGTGACTTTGTGTCGCTGTCGTTGGCGTTCTACTAAACCGCGGTGGATCAGAGGAGCGTACCTCGCTCTGCATGTCCGTCACCTCTCTGGCGAAGCTGGTCTCTGAGGTACCGGGCAGCGTGGCGTAGAGGGAGCTGGACCTCTGCTTCTTCCCGCTCTCCTTGTACTTAATCTGAAGAAGATGGACGTGAGGAAGTGAATATAGCCTTCATGGAGGCTTGATGTCTGACGACACACCGTGTTCTCTGTACCTCGCTGAGCAGCTCCGACGTCTCTTTAGCGTGTCGCGTCTCCAGAGTTTCAGGCAGAAGAGAGTAAAGACAAGAGTTCACTTCCTTCTTTCCTGCTTCTTTATACTTTGCCTGCAGACATCACGCACAACAAAACACACAACCTTCGGTTATTGAATATCATCTGTCTTCGCGCATTTCAATGGTTTCCAGCGTAACATTTAAGATGTTTTAAGACCACAAAGAATACATTTAAAATCTCGTTTCATGCTTATAGAAACGTTTTTTTTCAATATTTTCCAGAAGAATATAATATAATATATTTTTACAAGACTTGTAAAGTCTTTGTCCCCATTAAAAGATACTTGAATCAACAGTTAAGGTCTTCAGCAGCTAAATATTACCAATAAAACATTGCTGTTCTCATTGTCCGTGATATAAACGTAATCATATCTAAACTGCGTACCTCGCTCTGCAGCTCAGACAGATGTTTGGCCAGCTGTGTCTCGGTGGTCTCTGGGAGCTGATGGTACAAACTGCTCTGGATCTGCTGCTTCACACCTTCTTTATACTTCACCTGCAGGAGATCCACGTTATCTGCTATTTATAATTATTAGTATATATAATGTTAGAAACAGAGACGAGAGTCGTCTGAATACCTCACTCTGCAGGTTCGACGCCTCTTTAGCGTGTTGGGTGTCGATGGTCTCCGGCAGCAGAGAGTACAGGTTGATGCTCATCTCCTTCTTACCCTCCTCTTTATACTTCACCTGCAATAATACAGTAATAATGCAGTAATAACACCATAATAATACCGTAATAATACAGTAATAACACCGTAATAATACAGTATTAATACCATAATAATACAGTATTAATACCGTAATAATACCGTAATAATACAGTAATAATACAGTAATAATACAGTAATAATACAGTAATAATACAGTAATAATACAGTAATAATACCGTAATAATACCATAATAATACAGTAATAATACCATAATAATACAGTAATAATACCTTAATAATCCAGTATTAATACCATAATAATAAAGTAATAATACCATAATAATACTGTAATAATACAGTAATAATACTGTAATAATACCATATTAATACCATAATAATACCGTAATAATACCGTAATAATACCATAATAATACCATAATAATACAGTATTAATACCATAATAATATAGTAATAATACAGTAATAATACCGTATTAATATAGTAATAATACCATAATAATACCGTAATAATACCATAATAATACAGTAATAATACCGTAATACAGTATTAATACCATAATAATACAGTAATAATACCGTAATAATACCATATTAATACAGCAATAATACCATAATAATACCGTAAAAATAACACAGTAATAATACCGTAATAATACCTTAATTATACAGTAATAATACAGTAATAATACTATAATAATATAGTAATAATACAGTAATAATACTAGAATAATACCATAATAATACAGTAATAATACCATATTCCTACCATAATAATACCATATAAATACCATAATAATACAGTAATAACATCAAAATATTACCATAATAACACGGCCAGATATAGAGATCAGCTCTTTAGAGGGTATGATTTAAATATTTCACATCTATTCTCATTATTTCCTGCCTAAGATCTTCGTGAACTGTACCTCACTGAGCAGCTCAGACGCTTCTCTGGCGTGAGCCGTCTCCAGAGTCTCCGGCAGAAGAGAGTACAAACAGGAGTTCACGCCCTTCTTACCCGCCTCCTTGTACCGCATCTGTAAAATAAAACACACATCTGAATCAGCTGCATGTCTTGTTTTTGTTCTAACAGCGTCGGCTTTGATTTGCGGCTGTAGCAGCGTCTCACCTCGCTCTGCAGCTCAGAGACGCTTTTAGCAAACTGAGTGTCGGCGGTCTGAGGGAGCTGAGAGTAGAAGCTCTGAGAGAGTCTCCTCCTGCCATCCTCCTTGTATTTACTCTGAGAGAAGAACCAGAACCAGTTCAGTCAGGGACAAGTTCAACTCTCTCTGTCACAGGTTTATGGATCATCTTGTTGTTGTCTTTGTGTAACTCTGTAAAGGCCCAGTTCACTCTTTCAAATATAATACTAATCCCTGTGCAGGAATCTCACCCACCATGATGTTTGTTAGAGTCATGACCACGTCAGGCTCATTGTAAGGCTGCTGACTGACTTAAATAGAGTCTCAGAGTAAACAGAATGACGTTTAAACTCTACTGTACCTCGCTCTGCATCTCCGTCATCTCTCTGGCAAACTGGATGTCCGAGGTGTCGGGCAGCTGAGAGTAAAGAGACGACGGAGCTCCTTTAACCAGCACCTTAGGCCGGTAATTCACCTGAGAGAGAACGTGAGGCGTCACTACTGCAGGTTCTCCTCGCTCACACTACATTACCCATAAACCCCGTGTTTGTGTACCTCACTGTGCAGCTGTGACATCTCCAGAGCGTGTTGTATTTCTGGAGTGTCGGCGAGTTGAGAGTAGAGACAGATGGAGGCCGTCCTCCTCCCGTCCTCTTTGTACTTGTTCTGGAACACAACAGAGGTACATGTAGTACTTTATACTGTACTACACCTCAGAGGTACATGTTGTACTTTATACTGTACTACATCTCAGAGGTACATGTTGTACTTTATACTGTACTACACCTCAGAGGTACATGTAGTACTTTATACTGTACTACACCTCAGAGGTACATGTTGTACTTTATACTGTACTACATCTCAGAGGTACATGTTGTACTTTATACTGTACTACACCTCAGAGGTACATGTAGTACTTTATACTGTACTACACCTCAGAGGTACATGTTGTACTTTATACTGTACTACATCTCAGAGGTACATGTTGTACTTTATACTGTACTACATCTCAGAGGTACATGTTGTACTTTATACTGTACTACACCTCAGAGGTACATGTAGTACTTTATACTGTACTACACCTCAGAGGTACATGTTGTACTTTATACTGTACTACATCTCAGAGGTACATGTTGTACTTTATACTGTACTACACCTCAGAGGTACATGTTGTACTTTATACTGTACTACACTTCAGAGGTACATGTTGTACTTTATACTGTACTACACCTCAGAGGTACATGTAGTACTTTATACTGTAGTACACCTCAGAGGTACATGTTGTACTTTATACTGTACTACACCTCAGAGGTACATGTAGTACTTTATACTGTACTACACCTCAGAGGTACATGTAGTACTCTATACTGTACTACACCTCAGAGGTACATGTTGTACTTTATACTGTACTACATCTCAGAGGTACATGTTGTACTTTATACTGTACTACACTTCAGAGGTACATGTTGTACTTTATACTGTACTACACCTCAGAGGTACATGTTGTACTTTATACTGTACTACACCTCAGAGGTACATGTTCTCCTTTATACTGTACTACATCTCAGAGGTACATGTAGTACTTTATACTGTACTACACCTCAGAGGTACATGTAGTACTTTATACTGTACTACACCTCAGAGGTACATGTTGTACTTTATACTGTACTACACCTCAGAGGTACATGTAGTACTCTATACTGTACTACACCTCAGAGGTACATGTAGTACGCTATACTGTACTACATCTCAGAGGTACATGTAGTACTTTATACTGTACTACACCTCAGAGGTACATGTAGTACTTTATACTGTACTACATCTCAGAGGTACATGTAGTACTTTATACTGTACTACACCTCAGAGGTACATGTAGTTCTTTATACTGTACTACACCTCAGAGGTACATGTTGTACTTTATACTGTACTACATCTCAGAGGTACATGTAGTACTTTATACTGTACTACATCTCAGAGGTACATGTAGTACTTTATACTGTACTACACCTCAGAGGTACATGTAGTTCTTTATACTGTACTACACCTCAGAGGTACATGTTGTACTTTATACTGTACTACACCTCAGAGGTACATGTTGTACTTTATACTGTACTACATCTCAGAGGTACATGTAGTACTTTATACTGTACTACACCTCAGAGGTACATGTAGTTCTTTATACTGTACTACACCTCAGAGGTACATGTAGTTCTTTATACTGTACTACACCTCAGAGGTACATGTTGTACTTTATACTGTAGTACACCTCAGAGGTACATGTTGTACTTTATACTGTACTACATCTCAGAGGTACATGTAGTACTTTATACTGTACTACACCTCAGAGGTACATGTAGTTCTTTATACTGTACTACACTTCAGAGGTACATGTAGTTCTTTATACTGTACTACACCTCAGAGGTACATGTAGTTCTTTATACTGTACTACATCTCAGAGGTACATGTTGTACTTTATACTGTACTACACTTCAGAGGTACATGTTGTACTTTATACTGTACTACACCTCAGAGGTACATGTTGTATTTTATACTGTACTATACCTCAGAGGTACATGTAGTACTTTATACTGTACTACACCTCAGAGGTACATGTTGTACTTTATACTGTACTACACCTCAGAGGTACATGTTGTATTTTATACTGTACTATACCTCAGAGGTACATGTAGTACTTTATACTGTACTACACCTCAGAGGTACATGTTGTACTTTATACTGTACTACACCTCAGAGGTACATGTAGTACTTTATACTGTAGTACATCTCAGAGGTACATGTTGTACTTTATACTGTACTATACCTCAGAGGTACATGTAGTACTCTATACTGTACTACACCTCAGAGGTACATGTTGTACTTTATACTGTACTACATCTCAGAGGTAGATGTTGTACTTTATACTGCACTACACCTCAGAGGTACATGTTGTACTTTATACTGTACTACACTTCAGAGGTACATGTTGTACTTTATACTGTACTACACCTCAGAGGTACATGTTGTACTTTATACTGTACTACACCTCAGAGGTACATGTAGTACTTTATACTGTACTACATCTCAGAGGTACATGTTGTACTTTATACTGTACTACACTTCAGAGGTACATGTTATACTTTATACTGTATTACACCTCAGAGGTACATGTTGTACTTTATATTGTACTTTTTAGTCCTCTACAGTCTGTCTGCTTGATGTATTGAATTGATTTGCAGTGAGATGCAGTATTGTATAAACTGGCCTGTGTGTTGATGCTCAGACTGGAGTGAACTGATGAAATAGGTTGAAACAGAGTGAACTTGTGTTTCAGTACCTCGCTCTGAAACTCGTGGACTTCTTTGGCTCGTTGCATCTCGGTGGTTTCAGGAAGCTGAGAGTACAAACTGCTGCTCATCTCCTTCTTTCCTTTCTCCTTGTACTTGTTCTGAAAGGAGACAAGAGAGAGTTCTAGCATCCATCCATCTATTCATCATCCATCCACCCATCATACATCCATCCCTCATCCACCCATCATCCATCCATCCCTCATCCATCCATCCATCATCCACCCATCATCCATCCATCCATCATCCACCCATCATCCATCCATCCATCATCCATCCATCATCCATCCATCCATCCACCCATCATCCATCCATCCCTCATCCATCCATCATCCATCCATCCCTCATCCATCCATCATCCATCCATCCATCATCCACCCATCATCCATCCATCATCCACCCATCATCCATCCATCCATCATCCATCCATCCATCCATCATCCACCCATCATCCATCCATCCATCATCCATCCATCCATCATCCACCCATCATCCATCCATCCATCATCCATCCATCCATCCACGCATCATCCATCCATCCCTCATCCACCCATCATCCATCCATCCTTCATCCATCCATCCTCCATCCATCATCCATCCACCCATCATCCATCCATCCACCCATCATCCATCCATCCCTCATCCACCCATCATCCATCCATCCATCCATCATCCATCCATCATCCATCCACCCATCATCCATCCATCCACCCATCATCCATCCATCCCTCATCCACCCATCATCCATCCATCCATCATCCACCCATCATCCACCCATCCCTCATCCATCCATCATCCATCCACCCATCATCCATCCATCCCTCATCCATCCCTCATCCATCCACCCATCATCCATCCATCCCTCATCCATCCATCCACCATCCATCCATCCATCCATCCACCATCCATCCATCCATCCATCCATCTATCCATTTATCCATCCATCCATTCATTCATCATCCACCCATCCATCCATCCACCCATCATCCATCCTTCCCTCCGTCCACTCATCTTCATCCACACCTCCCTCCATCATGTCCATCATCCACTCATCTTCATCCACACCTCCTCCCTCCATCATGTCCATCATCTATTCATCTTCATCCACACCTCCTCCCTCCATCATGTCCATCATCCACTCATCGTCATCCACACCTCCTCCCTTCCTCATGTCCATCATCCATTCATCTTCATCCACACCTCCTCCCTCCATCATGTCCATCATCCACTCATCGTCATCCACACCTCCTCCCTCCATCATGTCCATTATCCACTCATCTTCATCCACACCTCCTCCCTCCATCATGTCCATTATCCACTCATCGTCATCCACACCTCCTCCCTCCATCATGTCCATCATCCACTCACCTTCATCCACACCTCCTCCCTCCATCATCCATTCATCTTCATCCACACCTCCTCCCTCCATCATGTCCATTATCCACTCATCGTCATCCACACCTCCTCCCTCCATCATGTCCATCATCCACTCATCTTCATCCACACCTCCTCCCTCCATCATGTCCATCATCCACTCATCTTCATCCACACCTCCTCCCTCCATCATGTCCATCATCCACTCATCTTCATCCACACCTCCTCCCTCCATCATGTCCATCATCTATTCATCTTCATCCACACCTCCTCCCTCCATCATGTCCATCATCTATTCATCTTCATCCACACCTCCTCCCTCCATCATGTCCATCATCCACTCATCTTCATCCACACCTCCTCCCTCCATCATGTCCATCATCTATTCATCTTCATCCACACCTCCTCCCTCCATCATGTCCATCATCTATTCATCTTCATCCACACCTCCTCCCTCCATCATGTCCATCATCTATTCATCTTCATCCACACCTCCTCCCTCCATCATGTCCATCATCCACTCATCTTCATCCACACCTCCTCCCTCCATCATGTCCATCATCTATTCATCTTCATCCACACCTCCTCCCTCCATCATGTCCATCATCCACTCATCTTCATCCACACCTCCTCCCTCCATCATGTCCATCATCCACTCATCTTCATCCACACCTCCTCCCTCCATCATGACCATCATCTATTCATCTTCATCCACACCTCCTCCCTCCATCATGTCCATCATCCACTCATCTTCATCCACACCTCCTCCCTCCATCATGTCCATCATCTATTCACCTTCATCCACTCCTCCCTCCATCATGTCCATCATCTATTCACCTTCATCCACTCCTCCCTCCATCATGTCCATCATCTATTCATCTTCATCCACTCCTCCCTCCATCATGTCCATCATCCACTCATCTTCATCCACACCTCCTCCCTCCATCATGTCCATCATCTATTCATCTTCATCCACTCCTCCCTCCATCATGTCCATCATCCACTCATCTTCATCCACACCTCCTCCCTCCATCATGTCCATCATCTATTCACCTTCATCCACACCTCCTCCCTCCATCATGTCCATCATCTATTCATCTTCATCCACACCTCCTCCCTCCATCATGTCCATCATCCACTCATCTTCATCCACACCTCCTCCCTCCATCATGTCCATCATCCACTCATCTTCATCCACACCTCCTCCCTCCATCATGTCCATCATCTATTCATCTTCATCCACACCTCCTCCCTCCATCATGTCCATCATCCACTCATCTTCATCCACTCCTCCTCCCTCCATCATGTC
>JAFEUB010000354.1:147500-165000 GCA_024529925.1 Ophthalmolycus amberensis
TTCTTAACTCTGTTTTCATTAGTGTTTAGTTGCCTGAAACTGAGAATATGTCGTGTTTTCGTTAGCTTAGAATGAGCTCTTCATATCGACATAGGGAGCAGGAGGCGGAGTCCGCCATGTTGCACCTCCATGTTGCTACAGAAGCCCAGAACGGACAAACCAAACCAAACACTGACTCTAGAGAGAGACTTTCATGTTTGTATTGTTCCCTGAAGGCCACCGTACTTCTCCTACAAGGAGCAGTGAGCGGAGGGGTTTTCAGTTGCAGTTGCAATCTGCAACCTCACCACTAGATGTCACTAAATCCCACACACTGCTCCTTTAATACTACTTTAATAATCAACGCAAATATCTCAATAAAAATACAATAATTTATTTCCTAACAATGCAAATAACCACGATAGATGACAAAAACCCTCCAACAATAGAAATGATCGTGCATGTAATGTTCTAAAATGTTATTCCTTCATTTAGAGAATAGATTTCATAACTGGCAGATACAATTTATGAGTTGCAGACAAAAAACGACCTAAAATCAGTTAAACAGAGAACCTTCTCTCCTTCATGCACCGTTTAAAGCTCGCCTCCTTTAACAGGCTCACATTCAGACCCTAGGAATCCTGCCATCAAAGGCTAATCATTGCACATGTTTCATTTTGTGGTTCCACTAATCCTCTCTAAGCCCGCATGAATACAAGGTCACCACAAAGACTCAGTCAGAGGAACCGAACCTGCCTCTCAGCAGACGTCATCAGAAGAAAAGACAAATCCTCAAATGTGGACCGTTGAGTGTGTCCACGTGTTGAAGAGGGAAATTATTTAACAGAAGCAATTACATAATTAAAAGACCAAGACCTCCGATGAGATCCTTCTCTGGTTTTAAAGAAGCGGTTTCTTACGTCAAATTAATATGAAAATTAAATTAAAAGACAAGAAGTGAGTTAACCTTGAGATTGCTGCCAACAAAAGACAAACTGATTCGTCACTCGCGGCTTTTAACAATTGGAGAGAAAACTGTGAGAAGCTCAGGTTCAACTTAAAAAAGCTGAGTCAGACGTCTTTGCATTGTTAAAACTTCTCCGGTTCCCAAAAAAAAGTGTGACAGCAGCAGGAACATGTGGTCGTCCAATCTAGATAACAAAGTAATCCGCTGCTTTCCTACACGAACACATTTAATCTGCTGATTCCTTTCTTTACTTTGTTATCTCATTATTTTTCAGGCTTTGACTTTTTGTGTCTGTTGACTTTTCTTTAAGTTCTCACCTCTGATTCCCAAGCTCCCTGCAGCTTCTTCGCCCGACCCTCCTCTTGCTCTTTGTTTCCTTCTTCTCCTGCCTCCTTCGCTTCCTCTCTTACGTCCTCACTTTCTACCTCCTCCTCCTCCTCCTCCTCCTCCTCCTCCTCCTCCTCCTCCTCCTCTTCGTCCGTCCTCGTAGTCGTGGTCTCCGTCAATGACGTCGTCTCCTGGACGGACTCAGCTGAGGCCTCGTCCTCCATGTTGAACACCTCTGAGGACGAAGCACGATTAATGTTTGTGTGTCATTGATTCACCAGTTAAAGAGGGAAACAACAAAACAGGTTATTGGTGAAAAGTCTGTGAAAATATATTGATAATTGTATATCTGGTCCAAGAAAAGGGAGCAAAGCTACTACGACTACTACTACGACTACTACTACGACTACTACTACTACTACGACTACTACTACGACTACTACGAGTACTACAAATATACGTTAGTAATCAATTCAAGAAAAAATCAAATATAACAATATTTTGGACTGAATACGTCGATATCGATATTACGACGATATTGTTTGTTTTTGCTTTCAAAAAAATATTAAAATAATTCGATTTTTGATTCATAATCATCGGTAAGTGGTTAAAGGCAAATGATAGAACAGTATGTTAATAAAATAACATCACTTTACTTTAATTCAGCCTTTTAAAGCAGGAAAAGACTGAAGACATGTTATGATATCCAGAATCTAAGACGATGTCTCGTCTCATGTGACATTGATATATCCACCTGCTCTACATGTAGAAGCATCTTAATGTTGTGGTTGTTTTGTGTGTCTTTGTGTCTCTTTGTGGTAATTTAGTGTCCATTTGAAGTAGTTTTATGTATTTTATTTGTTGCTTTGTGTATTTTGTTTGTATTATTTGCATCTCTTTGTAGTTGTGTGTCCCTTTATATCATTTTGTGTCTCTATGTAGTCGTTTGCATCTCTTTGTAGTTGCTTTATGTCTATTTGTAGTAATGTTGTGTCTCTTTGAGGTTGTTTTACCCCTTTTAATAGTCCTCGTGAGTCTCTTTGTTGTCTCTTTGTGTCCGTTTGCAGATGTTTTGCATCTCTTTGTAGTTGTGTGTCCCTTTATATCATTGTGTGTCTCTATATAGTCATTTTGCATCTCTTTGTAGTTTGTGTCTCTTTGTAGTAGTTTTGGTCTCTCTGTAGTAGTTTTGTGTCTCTTTGTAGTAGTTTTATGTCTCTTTGTGGCCATTTAAAGTCTCTTCCTGGTTGTTACGGGTCTCTTTGAGTGACATTTTGTAGGTGAAGTCCAGCGGGAGCCCCTGATGCTTTGGACCCCTGTTCAGTAATCCATCTATGGGCCAACGTGCCACGCCAGTACGTAGTCAGAGCCACAGTACAGGTTCATTCAAACTAAAGCACACTGCACAGCTGCTCCACATTCTCAGAGCTAGACATTAGAAATGTCAGCGGTGAGTCCGTGTGTTGGGTTCATATGACAGAAGTACAGTTCTTCAGCTGGTTCAGACTGCTATGAACCAGCTAAAGAGCTTAAAAACAGAGACAATACCATTCAAAACACAACTCATGACTCAAACTGTCGGCCGTTACTCGCTGATCAACTCTTTAGGATCCTTCACGTTATGTTTGTCAAGGTCACCTCTTCAGCCTCTTCAGAGTCACCGGGTTGAGTTCCTCAACGTCTCGGCTCTTCTTCTAATCTTCTCCCCCAACCTGTGACCCGTCTGTCTGTCCCAGCCTCTTCACACCGTTCAGCTGATTAACAAACGTCCATGAACCTTCTTCTAAGACATCCTGTTCTCACAGTCGGCCTCGTGGCTGCACTCACCTCGTCCGATGTATGGCCTCTCAACCAATCTTCCTCTTCGTCTTCCTCAGTGTCTCCTTCTGCCTTCTAGCTTTCCAGACGTTCTTTTGAATATCGTAGCTACTTATTTATTCTACGCCACTCTTCTCCTCTCAGGCTCCTGGTCTCTTGTTTCTCCTTCTGAATGTCTTAAGACAGTCTTGCACAGTTTCTTCGATGTCACGCTCTTCGTCTGAACTTCTTCGTCAACCTTTCAGAGTCTTCTTTTTAACTCAAACTCGTCCCGGACTTCGTCGTCTAGTCTCGGCCGCCTCATGTGATGTCTGAGTGCCTCCTGGGTTCGTCGGTTCGATGGGTTACTTCTTTATCAGTTTTGACTTTCCACATTTAGCCCTCTACTCGAGACCTTATCGCCGCCGTGCCCTTCACCCCAGTCACAGTGTTGGGTACAGTGTGTGTGTGTGTGTGTGTGGGGGGGGGGTAATACTATGTGAATGTGTCACTGCTGTCTGTGTGTATCAGTTGAGTGAATACCGTAAGCTGTAAAGAATGCTCTTGTAGAGTTTCTACTTATACCTTTATTCTTATTCTAGTTGAATAAACCTTTCATTATATTTGACTTCTCTATGTATCTGTACTTATTTCTGACCTTGTGCTGCTGAAGCACCTGAATTGTATTCTCTGGGGTTCAATAAAGGTTTATCTCATCTCATGTAACATTCACTTTTCTACTTGAAGGAACTCTCCTCTTCTGCAGAACTGAATAAATAAAACTTTTCCCAAGTTGTGCAGATAAACGCCGTTTTGAACCAGGAAACAGTTGATTTTCATCTTGAGATATTGTGTTTGCAGAATGTAATGTTTTTAAAGTTTAATGGTGATTATTCTTGTACAACTCCTGAGACAGTCAGTGTGTGAAGCTGTGTGTGTGTGTGTGTGTGTTTGGTTGTAGAGATGGACGTTCTTGCAGACTAACATCACTTTGAAGCGTTCACATCTGTAAGAGGTTCGTTAGCGGTCCAGCGTAGAGCTGGGATGAGGTCATAGGATGAATGACAAATAAAGGGAAGAAGATAAAGAACGGAGTAGAAAGAGAAAGAAATGACAACAATCACTGTAAGTATGACTCATCTGCCGATGCGAGCCTCTCGGGCAGCAGGTAGTCTGGCAGCGTGACCAGAGCGTCAGATGGCAGCCGAGGTAAACAGGACATCGACCCGATGAAGAGCGAGCGGATCTGACTCTGAGCCAGAGGACCATCTGCTGCCACAATCACCACAAACACAACCACCACAACCACATGAACAACGACACAACCACCACAACAACAACCACCACAACCACCACAACCACAACAACCACCACATGAACAACGACACAACCACCACAACAACCACAACAACAACCACATGAACAACGACACAACCACCACAACCACAACAACCACCACATGAACAACGACACAACCACCACAACAACCACAACAACCACCACAACAACAACCACCACAACCACAACAACCACCACATGAACAACGACACAACCACCACAACAACCACAACAACAACCACCACATGAACAACGACACAACCACCACAACAACAACCACCACATGAACGACGACACAACCACCACAACAACCACAACAACAACCACCACATGAACAACGACACAACCACCACAACAACCACAACCACCACAAACACAACCACAACAACCACAACAACCACCACATGAACAACGACACAACCACCACAACAACCACCACAAACACTACCACCACAAACACAACCACCACAAACACAACGACACAACCACCACATGAACGACGACACAACCACAACAACCACAACAACAACCACAACAACCACCACATGAACAACGACACAACCACCACAACAACCACAACGACACAACCACCACATGAACGACGACACAACCACCACAACCACATGAACAACGACTCAACACAACACAACCACCACATTCAACCACAACGACACAGCGCTGCATCGTCTGCATAACGTCGGTTGTTGTTTGGAATGCATTGATATTGTTTTCATATTTCATATCGTGTAAAAACATCTTGTCAATAATATTTTACGTCGTCATATGTTATGCATATTAATGTTCTGTTCTCTGTAATATTGTGAAATGTTAATAGTATAAAGGTGGAGGCTTAAAAATAAGCCTGGTTGGCTTTCTGCCTCTTCCTGCTCTGTGATATTATTTATCTCTGTTATCTTTGTATTATATTTATTTTATTGTTTAAATTGTGCAAAATAAATAAACTAAACTAAACTAAAGTTGTTTCTTTCATAAACACGGATGGACCTCAAATTAAGAGACAGAATAAATAGCGGAATGATTTTTATCATAACAACATATTTTCTGTCCACAAGACGTTTGCATCTACGACGGCGATGATCACGAGTCTGTGTTCGGTTATCTTTGGTGTGTTTCGGGACGTTTCTTGATGTCAATCTATGTAACAACGTAGCGACCGGGTGACACATCGAAAGCATCCAAGAGGAAGCAACAAAGATGGCCGACGCGACACTGAACAAACAAATATACAAAAACCAGCAAGCGAACAGAGCTCGAGAGTGAATGTGGGTTACTCATTGTTCCTTTAAGGACACTTTCTCTTTATTGGTACTCCAACTTTTCCACCTCTATTTGGTCCGATTTTTGTTTTCCAATGTACAACAATCTGCAAAGAAAACACCACCAATCAAACATAAAGAAAGACCAATCCTGAGGTGTTGGGATGAAAAGCTAATTAACGAGGTATTTGAACACATCGCGGGTCTAGTGGCCTGAATAACAGCTGAGTCCTGGACCGAGCACCACAGTGAACTCTCTGGGGAGCTAATCCGTCTCCCCTCAAAGCTACGTTTCATCGGTTTATCATTTTTAAAAGAAGTGACCGGGAGCTCTTTCTCTTTCTCTCCCTCAGATCTTGTTAATAAATGCAGGAACACAAAGCTTCTCCTGGGAGGAATCGCTGTGATGTCGTCCTGATGTGAACCACGTTCAGTGGAAGAAAAACCTCTTCACAATAAAACATTCTGTGTGAGATCACACACGGCTTTGTTGATTTATTTTCTCGTTTACAGACGTTCAAGCAAACATGAATCCCTCTCTCTGTATTCTCTCTCTCTCTGACCTTCCTCCCACTACCCTCCTCTTCCTCCCCCTCTTCTCTCAGCACCAGGTCAGCCTTGAAGAGAGCTGAGCAATAAAGACAATAAATAAATGTGTGCGGGCTGTTGAATGCCACACCGACTGAGCGAGCGTATTAATTAAAGTGGAGCAAATGAGGGGAGAGAATCTGTGGTGTATTAACACGGCGGAATGATGCGATCACTCGGTCAGGTAGACAGAGGGGGGGGGGGAGAGGGGGAGGAGAGGGGGAGAGAGGGGAGGAGAGGGGAGGAGAAAAACAGAGGGAGGATAAGAGCGGACACAAGGCAGCAGAAGAGGAAAGGTGGTGAGGACAGGTTAGTTTTTAACTCTGAACCTCAAACAGAATAAGTGCATTTGTTTTTGCTCTCGTCACATCTCTCTCTCTTGATTTTCAAAATAAAAGTCCTGCTCCTCTATGGAAACAGAACCATGATGAGTAGAAGTAGAGAGAACTAGAACACGTCTTTAGTGCAGAATAACACAGTTATGATGACATCAATCATTAAGAAGAGTTGAATTTCTTTGATAATATTTTTTCTTCCTCTAGTTCAGTCAGAGTGTCTCCTCCTTGTGGTCACATGACTGTTGGTCTCAGATGAATCAATCATGACGTCATAGTTTCACACTTTAATGTTTCTACACTCTCTGGTTAAAGTGAACTCTTTATTAGAGGAGAGACTGATAATGACACCATGAAGAATAAAATGTTTTTATGAATTATAATTTTAAGCTTTGTTTTGTTGCTTTTTCTGACTGAAGTGTTCGTCACAGGTGATGAGTTCATGTTTTAAACTGTTTTGAGGTCAAAGAGATCGAGTTATAAAGAAAATACAGAGAGAAGGATAAACACACTTTACCTTCATCAGCATCTTCTGCTGAGTTCACTGTCATCAGGACACACAGCTGGAGCATCTGTGTACACACACACACTCACACACACACTCACACACACACACACTCACTCTCACACACACTCACACACACACACACTCACACACACACTCACACACACACACACTCACACACACTCACACTCTCACACACACTCACACACACACTCACACACACACTCACACACACTCACACACACGCTCACACACACACACTCACACATACACGCTCACACACACACTCACACACATGCTCACACACGCTCACACACACGCTCACACACACTCACACACACGCACACGCTCTCACACACACTCACACTCACACACGCTCACACACACGCTCACACACACGCTCACACACACGCTCACACACGCTCACACACACGCTCACACACACGCTCACACACGCTCACACACACGCTCACACACACGCTCACACACGCGCTCACACACGCGCTCACACACACTCACACACACGCTCACACACACGCTCACACACACTCACACTCACACACACGCTCACACACGCGCTCACACACACGCTCACACTCACACACGCTCACACACGCTCACACACGCTCACACACACGCTCACACACACGCTCACACACGCGCTCACACACGCGCTCACACACACTCACACACACGCTCACACACACGCTCACACACACTCACACTCACACACACGCTCACACACGCGCTCACTCACACACTCACACTCACACACACGCTCACACACGCGCTCACACACACGCTCACACTCACACACGCTCACACACACACACTCACACTCACACTCACACACACACACACACACACACTCTCACACTCTCACACACACACACACACTCACACACACACACACACACACACACACACACACACACACACACTCACACATATAAAGAAAGATGAAAAATGAAAGAAACACTTTTAAAGTTGTATGTTTTATATCTAAACGAGCACATATCGTTCACTTAAACTGATAGAGATTCTTTTAGACGTCTAAACTACGCCCACAGCTGTACATTACTACATCTACTGTAGTAATACACTGAGTATGAAGTACCTCATAAAACACACACAGTCAGAACTGTACCTTTAAATAAATATGATAAATCACGGTCACTTACACGCACTGGTTCCAGGAGAAGCTCCTCTTCAAACAGCTGATGTCATCAACAACCGGAGGGCTCGACGATGACGCATCGTGTGTGTGTGTGTGTGAGTGTGTGTGAGCGTGTGTGTGTGTGAGTGTGTGTGTGTGAGCGTGTGTGTGTGAGCGTGTGTGTGTGAGCGTGTGTGTGTGAGTGTGTGTGTGTGAGTGTGTGTGTGTGTGAGTGTGTGTGAGCGTGTGTGTGTGAGCGTGTGTGTGTGAGCGTGTGTGTGTGAGCGTGGGTGTGTGAGCGTGGGTGTGTGAGCGTGGGTGTGTGAGCGTGTGTGTGTGAGCGTGTGTGTGTGAGCGTGTGTGAGTGTGCGTGTGTGAGCGTGTGTGTGTGAGCGTGTGTGTGTGAGCGTGTGTGTGTGAGCGTGTGTGTGTGAGTGTGTGTGTGTGTGTGAGCGTGTGTGTGTGAGTGTGTGTGAGCGTGTGTGTGTGAGCGTGTGTGTGTGAGCGTGTGTGGGATCGGACTCTCTGACCAAAATGCACCCGCTTCATTTCACTTGCACACACCAGGGAAACACTGACAGTGTGTGCGTGTGTGTGCGTGTGTGTGTGTGTGTGTGTGTGTGTGTGTGCGCATACATTACTGATCTGCTCCTGAGTCCTTCTGAGTCTTTGCATCTCTGGCGTGTCGGACACGATGCTGAAGCCTCGACCTTTGCTCTCCTCAAAGTCCTTCTTGTACCTCACCTGCATGAAACACACAGCATCCGTCACTGCTTCAGTGGGAGCTTCAGTTATGATCTTTTATGATCTTTGTGATTCATAGAAGCATCTCAAAGTACACATAGTACAACTCACCCAGTGATTATTATTATATATTTGTTTATCATGAATACAACCATTAAACCTCAATACTTTTGACTTCTGACCAAACTCTGCCAGCAGAATCAAAACGCTGACTGTTAAAGTCAGACATTAATAATCGAACGTGTTTCTATCTGTTCATTGGATTTGTTGACAATAACAAAAAAATTAAGAATATCACCGGTTCATCCAAATCACTGCTGCGTCACTGCCAAACAGCAGGAGAGGCCGATTTACAGCCCACAGACGACAACAACAACAACAACAACAGGCGGTTATTTCTCACTCTGGACCTTCAGAGGAAACACTGCAGCTCATTCATCCATAAAGTCTTCCTGCTGGTGTCTGTCAGTGGTCAGCAACGGCCCATTAGCGTGTGCGCTCGAACTTTAAAGTAGATTAAATCCACATTCATCAGTTGTGGGCTCCTTGCTGAGCAAATATGACAAGCTAACGAGCTAAATCACACACGTGATTTCAACATCACCTCCGGGGACGTCAAGATACACGGACTGGAAGAGTTAAAGGGGAGGAGGAGGAAGAGGAGGAGGAAGAGGAGGAGGAAGTTACAACATCAATATCTCTCCTGGAGGTAACAGAGGAGGTGAACTATGACATCAGAAGTGATGCTCATTCAAAGTCTCCTCGTCCTCATTTTAATCGAGCGCCGCATCACAACAGGAGACAGAATTGATATTTCATCGTGACTCATCTGAGAGAAGCCACTTTGATATCAGCCTCTGAAGTCAGGTCACTGAACAAAAAGTAGAGTTTCTGTTGACATGAATCTGGTCTACGCTCATAAAGTCCACAGACAGTAAAGTGAACCTCTGAGGACTGTGAGCGACAGCATCCTGTCATTTCATGGACTTCATAAAAAAGGTGCAGCTGCTGAGGAGAGAAAACAACAATGTGATGACAGCACGTCGACATGCAGCTGCTGTCTTCCTGACGTGACGCTGATGTGTGTCTGGACTCTTGAACACTTCTTGTGGTTTTAAAATCTTTGTGAAATATTTATGGGTGATGGAGCTGAAGGAGACGGACAAAGACCGAGCCCTGTAAATGAATTCTAAGATATTAAATATATATATATATATATATATATATATATATATATATATATATATATATATATTGGTGTGTAACTCAAAACTGCTCAAAGTGACTGTGTGATACTGAAGTTTCATTAGAGAAATGACATTTTTGGGGAGAAATGTTCAGTACTTTACATGTAAAATGTCTCAAAACTCACAAACTCACAAACTTGATGCGGTAGAAGAAGAAGGTGATGTTGAAAGAAAGACAAGAAATAAAAATAGCAAGAAAGAAAGACAGAGCAGAAGACATAATAAATAACTGTCTGTCAATGACAAACTGGTGATAAAGTTTTTATTTGTATTTTTTATGCGGGCAGAGCCGAACACACAACAACACAAACATCACATGACAAACAGCACGACCCCTTCTGCTGACTGCTGAGTGGACATCTGTCCTTTTGTCCTGCTGTCTCACACACACACACACACTCACACACACACACACACACACACACACACTCACACACACACACACACACACACACACACAGGACGGGGACATATGGCACACAAGTGAAGCTGCGTTCTTTGCATCGGTTTGTGGCTCATCTCCTCACAGCAGCTTCTCACACCTGAGCGTTTGTTTTCACCTCCAGGTGGTGCCAGAGGGGCGGAGATACGAGCCAGTTTACATCAGGATCTGAGCGCTGAGGGGAACATGCGTCTTGTCAACTTCAATGACCAGATATTTGTCACCAAGATGCACCTCTCAGTCAGAGGTGGAGTCCTGATTCAGAGTCTCAGACGCCACGTTTCCACCCACATACGG
This sequence comes from Ophthalmolycus amberensis, assembly GCA_024529925.1. Taxonomy (NCBI): domain Eukaryota; kingdom Metazoa; phylum Chordata; class Actinopteri; order Perciformes; family Zoarcidae; genus Ophthalmolycus; species Ophthalmolycus amberensis. The sequence goes on from JAFEUB010000354.1 coordinate 158,500, forward strand.
CACCATTTTTAACCGAATTACAGGAAAATCACAAGGAAAAGGGAATGTGTGAGTTTCTAATGGTGACGTCACTCATTTTGAAGCCTCGTGTTCGGCAATTTGGTCATCTTGTTTTTTTGCAACCAGTGAACAGGAAGTGACCATATCTGGACTGAGGAGGAGTGACGTAGAGACGCCGTATACGTCTCTGGTAGAGACCTGTCAATCAGCGTGTAGCCCCGTAGGATCCTTGAATCCTAAGGTGTGTGTCTGTAGGTGTGTGTGTGTGTCTGCAGGTGTGTGTGTGTGTAGGTGTGTGTCTGCAGGTGTGTGTGTGTTACCTGGCTCTGCAGCTCGCTCTGCTGTCTCAGTCTCAGGTTCTCTGGAGTGTCGGTCACGATGGTGAAGGTGGTTTTGGGGTAATGTCTGAAAGGAGAAACATCAGAGTTATGAATCTGATTCACTACCAGCGTCAGTTTAGAGTCATTAGACGTTCATCAGCACGTGGAGTTAGAATAAGTGCATTTAGTATGTGGTTTAAGAGGCTAGGTTACCTTCTTGTTGTTTTCAACATCATTTCTGGTCATTTTTTTCATCTGAAATGACCAGAAATTACTTTTGCAAGGTTTTAAAATATATTTTTTCTCATCAGCTTTGACGTTTCTTCATGAGGAACTTTAGTTTGTCAGAACGTAGTTTTGGTTTTGGTGAGAAACATTGACATGAACAACAAGTATCTATTCTCCACAACGTATAATAACTTCACAGGAAAAAATGATTTTAAAAAAGAACCGTAAAACTACAATGAAGTTCCTGTGAGGAGCGTTTACCTGAACCTGAACCAGGTCTCAGGCAGGAAAGCAGCATCACTGAGGAAACATCAGCTGCTGCTACAGATTAGAGCCTTCCTGCTACTCTTCATCTTCCTCTTGTTTCAGTCTGTTCGTCTCACTCTTAAACACAGAAAGACTTCCTGTTGAGTCTTGGTCTACTTGTCAGAGTCCACCACGGTGTGTTGGTTGTTTGTGTAAATGTGTGTGTGCTTTCTTTAGTCCCTTTGTTTCACTCTGTGTTACATAAACACACACACACTCATTCTGCCCTGAAGTTTCACTTCACCTGTTCCCGTCACTAGTGGCAACCATGGATGCTTTGTTCGGTTGGTGGAACCCAATACTTTGAGACAAAGAGCGTCTCTGTGGGATATTTCACACACACACACACACACACACACACACACAGGAGGCCGTGCTGGCTGGACAAGCAGCTCGGCTCAGTATGAGTTTGTGTGGAGTCTCTAACAGCCAGCTGACGTCCAGACGACTGCAGGACACAAACCGGCCTGTCTGCTCCGTTCTTTGGGTAATTTGAGGGTTTTTATTGGACGAGAAGGTAAATTAAAGATTTAGAACGGACAAGTTTCTAGAACGACGTTCACAAAGTTGGACGACTACAAAGAGATTAAAAACAAAATTACGTCAAATGTTGTTGAAAGACACCAAGGTGTCCAGACTTTCAATGGGTCCAGCTTCAGAAACACCAGATCCTACACTTCCCACAATGCAACCATGACATCACTCTGACATCATCAGGTGTATTTTCTCCGAATTGACAAAGTGGCATATAATATACATCACCCATTGGTTTGTGGACTGCTGTAACGAAGCTCGACTTTGGCATTTTGGCAGGTGCCATCTTGGTTTTTGGCCTTCATCACCTTGGTTTTTAGTAGTGGCCATCTTGGTTTTTGGCCTTCATCATCTTGGTTTTTAGTAGTGGCCATCTTGGTTTTTGGCCTTCATCACCTTGGTTTTTAGTAGTGGCCATCTTGGTTTTTGGCCTTCATCATCTTGGTTTTTAGTAGTGGCCATCTTGGTTTTTGGCCTTCATCACCTTGGTTTTTAGTAGTGGCCATCTTGGTTTTTGGCCTTCATCATCTTGGTTTTTAGTAGTGGCCATCTTGGTTTTTGGCCTTCATCACCTTGGTTTTTAGTAGTGGCCATCTTGGTTTTTGGCCTTCATCACCTTGGTTTTTAGTAGTGGCCATCTTGGTTTTTGGCCTTCATCATCTTGGTTTTTAGTAGTGGCCATCTTGGTTTTTGGCCTCCATCACCTTGGTTTTTGCCCGTCGCCATGTTGGTAGTGGCCATCTTGGTTTTTGTCGATGCCATCTTGGAGTACTCAAAGTACAAGTACCTCAGAATTGTACTTAAGTACAGTACTATAGTATACGTAGTGAGGTACATTCCACCACTGGTGGTGCAGAAGTACCACAGTGAATTTGTACTAAACATAAATGAGCTGCAACCTAATAAACGCCAATTAAAACCTGACAGGAAGTGGAAATACTATTAGATTTAAACTGCTGTAACAGAGCAGCTTCACTCTGTGTCTCTCTCACACACACACACACACACACCCACACTGAGTAACAAACTCATTCCAGGATAAAAACTATTTGCACACACTGCTTAACAAACAATGAGGTGTTTCGTAGCTCATGAGCTAAAAATAACCTCAACCAGAAAAAACACACAAGAAGAAACGCACACAGACGGAGTTCTTTAAAGTGTTTTCAATAATACCCTCGGACACATCCTGCCTTTCTCTCGCTGCTCGGTCAAGACACCAGATTTACAATACACCAGGGCGTGTGTGTGTGTGTGTGTGTGTGTGTGGGCGTGTGTGTGTGTGTGTGTTGTGGATACGGATTTAGATTCACCATTGTTTATAATGTTGCTGTGACATTTGCCAAACGACGGCAGTCTCCTCTGTCCCAGCAGCAGTGACGCACACGAGTTTAACTGTGTGTGTGTGTGTGTGTGTGTGTGTGTGTGCGTGCGTGTGTGTGAGGGTGTGTGTGTGTGTGTGTGTTCTGGACGCTCTCCATCTTCCTGCTTCGGTGTTGATGGAGATCTCAGTGTGAGCTCAGGACAGACTTGGCTCCTGTATCTTCTGCTCTTTATGGCTGATTCATCATTAAAATACATGTGAAAAACATAATCTTTCATCTCATTATTTGAATTGTGTGTTTTTATGAAGAAAAAAAACCACTGTAAATTACTAACATTTAGTATTTTTGATGGTTTTGAAAAACGTGATCAGAAATGTGTCTCGATCCGACCCGTGACTTCTATGATCCGTTGCTCCTCTACTGTCGCCTCTTCCTCTTCGTCACTCTGTCAAAGACGATCTGCTACCCGACTGCTTCATCCTCTGCCATCTTTTATTGATCGAGCAGTGAAATGAAGATCAAATAAATGCAACATGACGTTCCTCCAAAGAGTCACAGATGTGAAGACAGAATCATTCTGCTGTTGGAGACTTTATAAGAGCTGAAGTTCTACGCCGACTCATGTTTAATGACTTCACCTTCATCCTCAACGCTTCACGCTGATAACAGCCGAGGGGGAGTTCATCCAGACGGTGCTGAAGGAGGAGATATTATCACCCAGAGGGTTTAATGGGTGGAGCTCCACGGTTGATGGTGGAAATGAATGGTGTTCATGGAGATAAGCCACTCCTCCTCTCGAATCAAGCGAATGAACACAAATGATCCCGCGAGTAAAGCAGCGCTGGAATTCACTTTGCGTTTGGTGTGAACGCATCGTCTTCTGTCTTAATTTGTTGTTTTCTTCGTGTTTATTGCTGAATACACTCATCAACATTCGGGAAAGGAAGCGTGGGGATCAAGTGCACAACTTGCCCCAAGGAGGAGAGCCGAGATGGAAGCTAAGCTAACCCAGCTATCGGACCTGAGGCTACTCCACTACCCAGCATGCTCGGATGAAAGCAGCGGGAGGTCGGTGACTGTTGAGTCCACGTCTTCACAGAGACCTGGATCCATAGTGGTCCAGGATCAGGCTGAGATCAGGACAGAGAGCAGGACTCTGGTGGACCAGAGGAGGAGGACTCTGTGTTTGAACACAGTCAACGTTGATGGACAATGTTCTTCCTCATGTTCAGTATTTACTGTGAAGATGTCGGCCATATTATCCGCCCAGAGAGTTGTCTTTGTTGCTGCTGTTTACATTTTTTATGATGCAAATTCATAAAATGTACTGAAAATGGGCTACAACTGCATAATGACAATAAATGATCCTTGAATCCTAAAAAGTGGCCGTTGAGAACAACAACAACAACAACAACAACAACAACAGCAACAGCCTGAAGTGGAGTGAAAGCGGAGAAGTGTGATGTTCATAGAGACACTTGTGACACTATGACTCTGTCCTCTGTCCTCTCGTCCTCCGTCCTCTCGTCCTCTCGTGGTGACGATCGGCCTCTTTACTCTTTAAATAAAACGTGAGCGATTAGCAGGAGGGTTACGTAAGTTTCCCCTCCAGCAGCTTCTCTCTCAGTATGCTGCTCTCACCATCTTTGTCTCTCACAGGCGGATTTATTCTCAGCCTCCTTTCAGTTGCTCTCGTCTCTCTGCTTTGTGGTGTTACAGCAGGTTGAGCTGTGGCTCCTCTGCTCCAATGAAACGCCTTTAAAGCTGCTTCGTGATCGGTAAGACTTGAAACCAGAAATGAGCTCAAATAGAATCAGACTATGATGTCGTTGTTGAGTCGTTAGTCACATGAGCCGTTAGCGTCGTCAGTCACGAGAGCCGTTAGCGTCGTCAGTCACGTGAGCCGTTAGCGTCGTCAGTCACGTGAGCCGTTAGCGTCGTCAGTCACGTGAGCCGTTAGCGTCGTCAGTCACGTGAGCCGTTAGCGTCGTCAGTCACGTGAGCCGTTAGCGTCGTCAGTCACGTGAGCCGTTAGCGTCGTCAGTCACGTGAGCCGTTAGCGTCGTCAGTCACGTGAGCCGTTGGCGTCGTCAGTCACTGAGCCGTTAGCGTCGTCAGTCACGTGAGTCGTTAGTGTCGTCAGTCGATAAAGTCGTTAGTCACGTGAGTTTTTAGTGTCGTAGTCATTTGAGTCGTTGTGAGTCGTTAGTCACGTGAGTCGATAAAGTCTTAAGTGACATGAGTCGTTAGTGTCGTTATGGACAAACTATCATATCCTCCCGTACAGCTGCAGCAGGATCTGTCTCCTTCCTGCTTCTCTTGTGTCTCAGTGAAACAATGAAGGCCGAGATGTTTCTCTCTGTGAAGCTCCATACGAGAGCAGTGATCTGGGTTATGTGGGCAGCAGCGTTACATAACCACAGCTTTTTATCACAACAATCTGAGCTGCTATTAAAGCTCACACCAACATGTAAAATCAATCTACACAGAGAAGGAATAAAGGACTCCTCGTTAAGATTCTTAACTCGATTCTTAAGAGTAGACTTGCAGACTTCGTGTTCACAGGAACAGCTGGTGTGCAGCGTTACACCAGCAGCTTTGATTATTATTAATTAGCATAAAGAGGAACTTAATTAACAGAAATATCTCACACAGGAGGACTCCTGCTATGAATGTTTCTATGTTGCTCTTCCTCTGGATCTCTGCTGCTCTTTTTGTTCTGTTAAACCAGCTCCAGCTACAGTACTGGGTTCATCTCACTGTTTCTCATTCAGACAAATAACAGAGACTGACATGACAAGTCTCTCACTGAGAGAAGAAGTCAGGAAATAAAGATGTATTGCTGTGATTTCTTTAGATTTCTGCACCTTTTGATACCACATTTTTTGTTTGTTTTCATAAGTGGCTACATTGTCAGTCATGTGAGTCGTTAGTGTCGTCACGTGAGCCGTTAGTGTTGCTAGTAATAAGAGTCATTTCTGTCGGTACTCGCGTGAGGTTTTGGTGTCGGTACTCTCGTGAGTCGATAGTCGGTCATATGAGTTGATAGAGTCGGTGGTCACTTGAGTCGTTAGTGTTGTCAGTAGTATGAGTCGTTTGTGTGGGTACTCACAGGAGTTGTTTCTGTCGGTACTCTCATGAGTCATTGGTGTCGGTACTCACGTGAGGTTTTGGTGTCGGTACTCTCGTGAGTCGATAGTCGGTCATATGAGTTGATAGAGTCGGTGGTCAGGTGAGTCGATAGTGTAATAATTCTCTTTTGGAAAGTCTGCAAAAATGCGCACTAGCAGAAAGTTTTCATAAAGTGAGCCCAAGATGAAAAACAGCAGACGGATCGTTTCACATCTAGTTTGGAGTCAAACATATTTAACCTACACAGGCTACACATGAAGCCTTAGTGGGGACTTGAAGTGTGAGTCGTACATATTGAAGAAGAGAAGGTCAGAAGGTGTCCTGGTCCAATGAGGGAAGAGATCCTCACATATAACCTGTTGGTGAGAACTCTTTCCTGGTCGTGTAAGCCCTTTAATAATAAAGTGAGTGAGTGAGAGAGTGTGTTGGGTCTCATGTGGTTCTGTAATCCCTCTCCACACTCGTTGCCCTCCTGGAGCTGCAGAGAGGATCTTAAGGAGCACGGGACCTGGCTCATTAAATCCAGACCTCTAAGTTCCCTCTGGACTCAAACATTCATTCTGAAATGATACGGAAAGTGATTCTTGTGAAGTCAAAGCTTCACGTGTTACAGCTGCATTCTCTCTAGTGTCCACCAGGGGGCGACTCCTCTGGTT
>JAFEUB010000354.1:167500-202500 GCA_024529925.1 Ophthalmolycus amberensis
GCAGTGGAAACATCCTTTATGCCAGTTCTGGAGACAACACACACACACACACAGTCACATGTCAATATTAGTTTTGATGAATCAGTTTCAGGCGGCAAACTTTGTGTCTGAAAAGCAAACCTTCATGTGTTAAAGCTGCATTCTCTCTAGTGTCCACCAGGGGGCGACTCCTCTGGTTGTATAGAAGTCTATGAGAAAATGACTCTACTTCTCTCTTGATTTATTACCTCAGTAAACATTGTAAACATGAGTTTATGTCTCAATCTCTAGTTTCAAGTCTTCTTCAATACAGCATGATGTTCATTTAGTACATTATGGTCCATTTAGAGTCACACAGACCATAAAGCAGGGGATGCTTTAGGGCGGGGCTACACGTGAATGACAGGTCGCTACCACGGCGTTGTCCGGTCTTACAACTTTAACACTCTAGTGTGTTTTCACTTTATGAAAGTTCAATAGTAAGATTTTGGTCGCATAAAAATGTCTTATTCGTGTCACTTCCGGTTGCAAAAAAACAAGATGGTGACGGACGAAAAGATGGTGAAAAATAAAAAGGCAAGATGGCAACAACCAAAAACCTCGATGGCGGCCTCCAGAAACCAAGATAGGAACGACCAAAAACCCAAATTGTGGCGTCCAGAAACCAAGATGGCAACGGACAAAAACCAATAACATTTTGGTTGCCTAAACATGTCTTATTCAGCGTTCGGTTGTACTTCGCTCCACCCTCTTGTGTCACTTCTTGTTGCAGAAAAACAAGATGGAGAAGGCCAAATACCAAGTTGATGATGGCGCGAAACCAAGATGGCCACGGCAAAAAAAACAAGATGGCAAAGAATAAAAAAACAAGACGGTGGCAATCAAAACCAAGATGGCCACGGCAAAAAAAACAAGATGGCAAAGAATAAAAAAACAAGACGGTGGCAACCACAAACCAAGATGGCGACGGCAAAAAATGACAAACTCAAGGCTCCATATTGGCAGTCCAGAAAACTAACGGGTGACGTCATGGTGAAGACATTCACTTCCTGTCTTGACTTCCAGGTGCAGCAGCAGACGTTCTGAGGTGTATTACTGTTTTTTGGTGCAAGTCTCCGCGCCGCCCCCCTCGCAAGCCCGCCTGTCCGTCAAACAGCGTGGGCGGGACTGTCCGCCTTGCACTTCCTGATTGATGCGGTTTTGACGTGCGAGTGTTCAGAAACTAAATATAAATACAGTGGGAGGCGGGATTAAAACGTGACAGTGCAGAGCACAGAGCGAGAAAACTGAAGTTAGTCAGTTTGCTGCCAAACATTTGCTGGTTCGATCTCCAGTTCAGACCTCCCTCCGTCTGTCCTGCGTTAGGATCATTCAAACCCCTCAGAGAGTCAATCGGCTCCAAATGATGTGTTTGAGTTTGTAATGTGGTCACATGTCTGTGAAAGAGCACGACGGATCCAAATGCATAGTGATGAGTGTGGCCTGATTATTCAAACTATCGACATTATGTCTGTCGATTATAAGCGCTTTAGAAACTGGTCTCCATGGAAGAGTCTGTCCACCAGAGAGCACTGACCAGTTTACTTTATCTACAGATGAAGTACACGTTTCAAATATTCAGTATCGATACATCAATACTTATATATACATATATATATATATATATATACATATATATATACACACAGTATAAATCTAAGTGTTAGCTCCTTACCAACAAGTGATGCTCAGCTTTGACACAAAAAGTCTCGTTTTAACAGCAGATCCTAAGGAAATTAAAGCGATTAGCTTTTCTTCTCACGTTAGATTTGAGTTTTTATGTTACTGTAACTACAAGGTAAAAAGAAGTGACCGCTCGTCTTTAAAGGGAGCGGATGAAACAGACTTTAGCATAAATCATTTCTTCTTCTCTCTCTCTGTAGACGTTTCTCACAGTTTGAGCTCTTTTATTCCCTTTATTCTCTCTTCAAAACAAGTCACGTCAGCTTTTCCAGAGCAGGACTGAAGGCATTTCATGTAGCCGGGTCTTGTTTAGTCAGAGTGATGATACTGATATTGTCTTCTCGTCTTCTATGGTCAGAAGGTGGGAGCGCGGCTCACGTGCTGTGCCTACATGCTGTTGTGTCATCTGATGCCTCATAGGACAGACAGCCAACGCCGAAGATTAATTCATAATTTATCACCATTATGCAACTGACTATCACAGAGGTGTTGCCACGCAAACACCAATAAGCAACACTTGCTTTTGTTTACTGGCATCCTAAATATTCCTCTTACATCCCTTATGTATTCATTCAGTGGCGTGATGTTATATAGATATATATATATTTCAGGCTTTCTTTAATGACAGTTTCATTTAGTTGTAACTTCTACCACTGCTGCGACACACTATGTATAAACAGATTTTTTATTTTTAGTATAATTATAGTCTTTCATGATTGTAAATAGAATCCAAAGAGGATTTTAGTTTGAATCCCAAAAGCTTTTTTGAACCATGAATGTAACATTCCCATCAAGAGTCATCATCAGCTAATAATTGAGTCATTTAGGCTGATCAAATAATATTAAAAGGAATATTTATACAAGTAAAGTGATGTATAAAATGTGCTAAATTAACTATAAGCCTCCCACCTGAAGTCTCTACAGCAGTATTACAGTAACGTTGGGGTTAAAACTAAATAAAAGAAGATTATAGGTTCCATCTGATTGGCTATTAACTATATATTCCTTTAAAAGATTAGAGGACAGAGAGTGAAGAGTAAAATATATCAAATATCAAACGCACAATATATTCAATGAAAATGAATAACATTAAACTCGACAGTAGCAGTGCAAAGATTGAACCATCTGACACATATGTATTGATTTGTTGGATGAACGCACGTGCTCACCTTGTCCAGGCAGCTGACTTTCTCCGTCGGATAGACGATCTTCCCACAGCGGGCACACTGGGGGTTCATCCTCCGGACCTCCTCGGTGCTCCAAACACGGATAAATCACACTCGTTAAACACGACGGGTGTTAGTTGTTAATGTCCACAGCGAGAGACACAAAAAACCTGCCGGAGAAACGGTCCCGTTCAGCGGCTTCACCGTCCGGCTGTGAGGGCTGGATGCTGCGCTGGTTCGCTCCAACAACCCGACAAGCTAGCAGGAGTTAGCGCGAGGGAAACCGGAAGTTAGCGGAGATAAAACAGGAAGGAAATTAAAATAAAATTAAAACGTCTGAGAATTATTAGTGTTTATTATTTTGCTCAATAATAAATAATAATTGTGAAAACTACAGTCTATACGTTTAAGTTATTTTGAGAATGTGTTGCTTTTCATTCAATCATTTTGAGTGAGACAGACTCACAGCTTAATTATACTCATTTAAAAACAAACTAGCACTTGTCACTGACAGTAGACATCTATGGGATCAACAAAATACCTTTAAACAAACTTTCTTTACAACCATTTCAGACTGATATTAAAACCGTTCTGCTGTGCCTGAGATTTCAAGTTGAAGTGTGGAAGGCTGCGTCAGAAGAGTAGCTCAAAGAGGCCGCACATTGTGAAAGATACCTTTGTTATAAAATGTCTTCAATTCAATACTGAGGCCAATACGAATACCATTTTTTTTATTGAAAATATATATGATAGAGCAACAATATATGCGACAAAGTGCAAACACATTCATTTTTTCATTCTCATATCTTTGAGTTGGACAATATCAATAAACCACATGAAACATATTTTTAATGATTGTGGCCAATATATATATAATATATAATAATAATATATATGCTATAAAATCCATACAATAATACAACAATAAAGCTATTTGTGATCAAATATGTCTTCTGGAATATCTCTCTATAACTCCTCTCATTGGCACATTTATATAGAAATATATTTTATGTGAATTGGCTTAATGGGCTCATGTAATATTTTAATCAGTAGACTGATGTCATGTTTCACTGTCAGTAAAGATTGTCTTCACTCTGACCATTAACACGCAAACACCTCCCCCTGCTGGCTGATGAAGGTACACAAAAAGAGTTCATATTTTGAGATACACGAAGATAAAACACGAGCATTAAGTCATAAATATTATACTTTGTTGACCCCTTGGATACATGAAGAGCCTTTAAAGATGAACTTTTAATATCCAGATGGAAAGCATTGCTGCATGAGGTCATGATGTCATCTGGCACTATTGACAATAAAGTTTAAAAAAATGTTTTCTTAAAAACATTAAATGAACGTCGAAATGAAAACAGTGATTTTACCTTCAGCACCTTAAAAGTTGCATAATTTGTTGTTCTTACAACGTAATGAGCCCTCGATCAACCTTACAGCAAGAACACAAACCTTTAAGATTAAAGTAAAATAAAATAATATCAAAACTAAAATCAGACGGTATGAAGTGTTCAGAATCAACTGACGTCATAAAAAGTGGCAATAATTTGGTCAAATATAGTTTTTAAATAGATTCATTAGTAAAATATGAAAAACTTTAAATTCAACATTTAAAAACTAAATAATAAAAAAGAAATAGTGCAAAGTTTTTTTCAATTTTACAAAAAGACCCACAAATTAAGGAATCTAATGTTTTAAACATTTCTAAATGTGACAAAGTATAAATGATGTTTTGTAGCATTTCCGTTGGCTTCACATCAGCCCCAGATGTTCACAGAGGAAGGGGTCGGCCTCACAGAGCATCTCAATCATCTCTGAGCTGGCAGCTTCACCTTTGCTCCTCACGGTGTCCACGAGGAAACGAGCTTTGTCCCTCTTGTTCAGCTTCTCGTCCACCGACTCCCTCTCAGAATCGGTTATCACGGTTTTCTCAAACAGTTTGTCCAGCAGACTTTTGAGCATTGGTCCCGAGACGCCCTCGATGAAGCCGCTCCGTGTGACCCGCAGCTTCTCACAAGAAGGGAGGTTCAGAGCGCTCGGTCCACTGGACCTTCTGACTCCAGCGGCGGAAAGACAAACTCGTCTTTCCCAGACACTGTGCGAGCCGTTTGTGTCTCTCAAAAACAGCTTGATGTGTTTCAGCGTCGCCTCCCAAGTCACCTGGAACGATGGGAAGTAGTTGTCATAGTTGTCACAGTCAAACTCCGCTTCGGTTGGCTGGACCAGAACCTGGTGGTCTTCAGGACTCGCGGACAGAGTGTACTCCTGCTTCGGGTGCAGTTTACACTGTGGGGACGTCTCGATGTAGCTCTCATCTCCTACTGTCTTCTTCCTGAAGCGCAGAACATCCCGGAGCACCACGTTCCTCGGTAGCAACAACACATTGAGGAGGGATTCTGGATCAGGGTCGGCTGGAGGCCTGTAGAACAGCAGAACCAGCGCTCGGACCGGGTCGGGGGGCGAGTCTCCGTCCTTGACGTTACCGAACGCAGAAAACCCTGTGACGCTTACGACGACGTGAGTTTCTGTCGTCTTATTGGGGCTGATGAACTCGACGCCCTCGTCTTTCACGTGAGCGACCGAGAGGAAGTCACAGCCCCCCGTGGAGCGGATCTCACAGTGCAGGAGGTGAAGGCCACGCACGGACCGCTGCTCACACTGGATGTCGAACAGGGGCCCCGCGGGCTTCTTGCGATGCTGGACCAGCAGCCTCCAGTCCCAAGGGACGGTCCTGTAGACCACGTCCCCTTCTCCGCCCATGTGGAACTCCAGGCCGGTCACGCTGCACCGGTACAGGCCTGGGCAGGAGCACCGGAACCGGAAGGTTTCGTCGTCGTTCTCATCAGCGGTGATGTCAGGTGTGAACTCCTCAGAGCTGCTTTCTAACAGAGCGTCAGGTGAGCTTTCAGCCCGTCTGAGGGTCTTGATCTCCACAGAGGTTATTAGACTCAGCGATGGCATGCTGTGAGAGCGAGACAGGCAGCTGGACTCTCTCCTGCTCAAAGGAGGTGAGAGGTGACCACGTTCTGGCAGGGCGTTGGTGACGGAGGAGTTCACGGCTGTAACAGGTGAGTCCATTTCAACCACAGCATCGCCGCCTCCTCCCGCATCACTTTCAGGCTCCATGGAGAACAGCTGGACTGCATCTTGTGGTCCGCTTCCTTCGGTGCAGACGGTCGAGTCCTGGAGGACTGTGGGTCTGTCTTGTGGACATGGAGGGCCGGCAACAGTTGGGGCAATGGACTGAGTCTGGGCTCTTTGTCCTGGACAGTACTGTGAACCTGACGGAGGTTTAGGCTGAGTCATTTCAGACTGTGGTGATACGAGAGAACCGAAGTCCAAGACGTCAGGACTGAAGTCTCCTACAGTAACAGGGGGCCACACTTCTCCTAGAGCACCACGGTCACTGCTGGTCTTACTCTCTGACTGCACCGGAGATCCCCATGCGTCTAATTGTAGGTCTTCTCCTGGTCTGCAGCTGGCACCCTAAAAGTGCACGGGGATCTCGTCTGCTATTTGTGTTAATATAAACGCGACATCGTGTGGATCTAGACGATGCAGATGTTCCGGGGGAGCGCAGGCTTGTGATTGGCTAGCTATGGGGTCTGCATCAGAAGTGTTGATGGACCAGGCGGACTGGTGGAGGACAGGAGGGCTCAGAGGGCCTTGTACTGACACACCCTGAGGAGCAGAGAGGTCGGGTTCTCCTTCTCTTAGTTCTCCTCTGGTCCTGAAGCCCTGGAGGAGCTCAGCGGCGTTCTCCTGAAGGACTCTTAGTGTGGAAGCTGCTGCAGAGCAGCAGCTACTCATCGCTTGTGAGAGTGGACGAAGTAGAGATTGATCGAACATGGAGTCAGAAGATGAACTACTAGATGCGCATTGTGGTACAGCAGCAGATGGACACATTTTTCCTTCCATCTTTTCTTCTTCTTCTCAACTTGATCTCAAACAGAAGCTTTTAAATCTTCTTCTTCTTCACGTCGGCTACTGTGTTTTTCATCTGCTCCTAAAATAAAACAGAGAATCATAATCATTAATAATCACATATAACACAGATGATAGTCCTTAATAATGACGATGATGATGATGATGATGATGATGATGTGCAGTGGCAGAAAATAATATAATAGTTATGTAGGATGCTAGTATTGTTTTATGTTGATCAGTATTGTTTCATTATTCTAGATGTTTGCTTATTGAGGTTAGATTTTTTGATATTTTAAGATAGGCTTTTATTTTGATAGTCATTCGTTTAGTTTAATTATTTGCTGTTGATGTTAAAGAATACTCAGTTCTTTGGTTTGTCGATGAATCGGGTAACTCTGTGGACACCTGCAGTAATATACATATATATACACACACACACACACATATATATATATGTGTGTGTGTGTGTGTATATGCAGTGGCGGGCGGTGCATTTTATACCTGGGCCTTCACTGCTGTCCTGCAGCTGAAATACCACCTTATAACCACATTGTGGCGCCACAGCTCATTTTTAAGGCTGTAACTATGTACGTCTTTGGTACGAGTCGTTCGAATAACGCTCGAGCATTTAGAGAATGCAAAAGCCTAAATTCAGGAAAATATAATGTTCTCAGCTGGTCTGGCTGTGGGATCCACCGTCATTCCTTAAAAACAAGCCGCGACCCAAAGAGGATTTTACTTTCACAACTTGAATGTTAAACGCACCTCTCTGCAGTGTCTTTCCTCCTCTCAGCACCTTGTGTCATGGTGCAGCGCAACTCAGTCAGAATTCATTTTGATTGGCTGACCTGAATTACCCATCAGCCTCAGCTGGCTGTTAAATTTCGTGATAGTCACGCGCTCGCCCACTGGCCAATCACAGCACACTGCACCTCGCGGGAACGCTACAGATGAACACTGAGCTGCACGTAATGCTGACGTCATTATAGGCGGCTAGCGGCCGCTGGCACGTCAAAGAATACGCCCAACATGTCAAACTAAAGCTCTGATTGGTTGAACACTATGACAATCAACAATATCGTCCCCATGTACTTTAACCTGCACTGCACAGAGCCGAGTCTGCATCTGTTCTTACATCGACACACACAGAGGTGAGATCTGAGAGCAACTGAGAGCAACTGAGGAAGACAGTAGCTGTGCAATGAGAAAATAAGATAATGGGAAAACTATTTTTATAAATTATAACACATGTAGTGTATTTAAGAAAAATTATTAAATTATAAAATAAATTATAATTTTATTTTTTATTTTTTAAATATAAATAGCTTTGTGATTCTGTTTAGGCCAGCAGAGAAGGCGACAGGAGTTATTCTCTTTGTTTTGTTTTATTTGATCAATAATAAGAAAAACGGAATCCAGCATAAACATGAACTCTTTCTGCGTAAACAGGCAAACTTAGAAGAATTGTGTCACAGTTAAATATAAGATGTCTACACGGGGACAGCACGAGCTACAGTTTAATGTACATGTCCCTGCTTACGAACTCATCTCAGCTGTTTTCTCTTTTAAAGGTTTCCTTCGGTAAAGAAATTGATAAAGAGTTTTCACACAGCAGTAGTTAAACATACTAACAGCAATGTTAACTATCACTCCTTGATAGCGCTCGTTTTCTGACTCATAGCTGTTTGTGTCTCTGTCTTTATTATCAGGTGAGTTTCTCTCGTTCAGGATCTCTTGTAGAACTCTTGCATTAGATTGCGTTGTTTCAGCTGAATGCACAGAGCAAACACAGCCACTAGGTGGCACAAAGGTCCAGTCTAAAGTTAGAGACCCGGTCTCCTGGCTCACTGCGTCACCACTTCACATTCACTCTGAAAGAACACATGACGTCACACTTCATGTCGGCTCCTGGTGCACTGTGGAGCGCTGCTGGAGGCCTTCTTACAGACTCAAGACTCCAACAGAAAGGCTCCAGAGTTTGGGATCGTTTCAAGCTGAACAAGAGACTTAGTATGTCCCCAACATGTTATATGGTGTTTCATAAAGAGTCAAAGTAAATATCATCTCAGAGGTACATATTGTACTTCTTACTGTACTACAGTGAGTCCTTCATATCGACACAGAGAGCAGGACTTCTTCACACGGTCATGTCGTGTTCTTACACAACATCATTCTGTGTATAAATACGTGTTCCTGTGTTCAGACAGAAGATCAGAGGTCCAAAGGTGGACGAATGGAGAATGAAATGTTCCATAGAAATGCAAGAGGAACTATTTGTTCACGGTTCAACATGAGCTTTCTCTTTTGATAAGAGAAACTGTAAAAGCTGGTCAGATTACGTACTTTTGACAATAAAACTTATGGTGAATCTATTGACGTAAGTCCTCACAATGTGATCACACACCTAATACAACCTTTCTATTGATCATTGAACAGAAGAAAGGTCAACAAAGATCCTTACACACCTTGTAAATGTCCCACTGTGGGACTAACAATGAGTTATCTTATCTCTGGCCTGAGTTCACTTTCACTCTGACTCTCTACATCACCACCACTTTTACTTTTCATTCTTTTGGTACATTTTGCTGTTGATGCTTTCATTCTTACACTTTAGGGACTTTGTGTGGTTTCACTTGTAACGGGGTCATTTCAGCTGTGCTGTGCTGCACTAACTTGAGTTTTAGTAAATCTTTCACCAGAGTTCATCACAATGATAGTAGGTTCAATGAACAATAGGAAAATATGGTGAAATACTTAGTTAGGTTTAATAAAGATGGTGAAATACTTAGTTAGGTTTAATAAAGATGGTGAAATACTTACTTAGGTTTAATAAAGATGGTGAAATACTTATTTAGGTTTAATAAAGATGGTGAAATACTTATTTAGGTTTATTAAAGATGGTGAAATACTTATTTAGGTTTAATAAAGATGGTGAAATACTTATTTAAGTTTAATAAAGATGGTGAAATACTTACTTAGGTTTAATAAAGATGGTGAAATACTTATTTAGGTTTATTAAAGATGGTGAAATACTTATTTAGGTTTAATAAAGATGGTGAAATACTTATTTAAGTTTAATAAAGATGGTGAAATACTTACTTAGGTTTAATAAAGATGGTGAAATACTTATTTAGGTTTAATAAAGATGGTGAAATACTTATTTAGGTTTAATAAAGATGGTGAAATACTTAGTTAGGTTTAATAAAGATGGTGAAATACTTACTTAGGTTTAATAAAGATGGTGAAATACTTACTTAGGTTTAATAAAGATGGTGAAATACTTACTTAGGTTTAATAAAGATGGTGAAATACTTACTTAGGTTTAATAAAGATGGTGAAATACTTACGTCTTCAACACTGTAATTGGTGATTCACTTTATTTATGTTAACTTAGCTTGCCAGCCTCTCCACACATCAGGTGGAGAGGCTGATGCAGACGGTTCATCAGATGTTAAGATAACATGCAGAAACAACAACTGACCACATCAATAAAGTGTTGGAATGTGATTTCTTTCCTAGTAGATTTAAATATGCCACAAGCTGAAATAATGAAACACCTTGAACTGCTTGATTATATATTTTTTAATTGGTTTTCTTTTGTCGAGCTATACCAGCTTCCTAATTAGCAGCATTTCTTTCCCCAAAATTGGTGCATTGATTGTGTCTTTACCTCTGTCTCACTTTAAGCTTTGTAAGCATTGACGGCATGAACGCTGCGTTTGCCAATGAAACCCTGTAGCTTATTAATATGGTTTTGAGCGTATTGGAGCCGACCTTTCTTATGCTTTCGGGTCAGTGGTGGTTTACGTCTTGGAGTTGAGGCATGGAGACCTTCAGCATTTAGTATGCGTCTTACTGTGGAAGGTAAGCTGTTGTTATGGTTAATTGACGGCATTGACTGTTAATTTACATGCGAGGGATGAACATTTAACTGTATGTTACTGTTATTATGAAATACTGTAAGATACCGTTTTAAATTCACTGTAAATTTACAGCAATTCATTACATTGTGTATTTATATTACACTGCAAATTACTCCTGAAAATAAGAAGTAAATCAGATCGAGAATATTTTGCAGAAACCTCTCTTGACCAAAGAGACTTGAAAAGATCACATCAGTATCATGGATTATGTAGATGCATGTAAAAAAGTTGAATTTATAAGCATTTCATGTAGGTGAGCTGGTTCCAGGGTCCCCGTGTTCTGCACGCTGGCTGAAATGTTTACTGTGAAAAAATGGTCATATTATATATTTATTATAGAATACCAACAGCAGTAATTATATTGATAATGATAGTCATAATAATAATAATTTATGATTTAATAATGAGTTGTATAGCTCAATTAATATTACAATATTATGAAACAATGAGAATCAGATGTTATTGGGAGGTTATACGTGTTTTTATTTCATCATTTAACAGCATAAAACACACATACATGTTAAATCACGTCATTTATAATAAGTGAAAAATTAAAAAGCATACTGTTACGTCCAGACATTTAACCACCGTGATTATACTGTAACATCCAGAGTAGATTCATGTGCAGCAGAGACAGGAGATACTCGAAGCACATCTTTAAACAACGACATGAAGATACTTGGATCTAAGTTGTGATTTGTGATAATGGGCTCTAAAAATCAAAATCACTTGAATCCTTTTCTTAAAAACATTTTGTTTTGTCTACACTCTAAGTGTGTGTCACATTATTTCATGTGTGTTTGTCAGTTAAATAGATTCTTTGCCCTGACTAGAAGATGCTTTACGAGTGTAAATTCAAAACAACATAGAAGCACAAAAGGACTACAGATTGTGGGTTAGTTACTCTTTTCCAAGAATACGCCAAAAATTAATCAAACGATTCGCCAGTGTGCCAAAGAAGTCGAAGACGAAATTCCGGGTTCTTCTCTAACATCGGTAGTTTTTGCCGTCACTTCTCTGTACATGGCGTCCGTGTAGTACGTCCCCCCATTGGCGGCGTACATCTCGTCGATCTTCTTGATCAGCTCCTTCACTTGGCCTCTGTCTTTGCTGGTGTTGTCAAAGACGTGGAACCGGTTTCCACAGCTCTGGATGACCTTTCGGAGGTCTTGACTGCCCGTCACAGACGTACTGCTGGATGGTCGTGTCCCCGAGGTCGCCGCCGCGGGTGAACAGCACGATCATGTGCTGGTTGGCGTTGGGGCCGAACAGCTCTTGCAGGGCCGCCACGGAGTTCTTCTCCTCTTTGGTGAATCGACCGACTTGGATGACCAGCAGGAACACGTGAGGACCGGGACACGAGACCTGCACGCACTTCACGATCTCTCTCTTCATGAACTCATCTGACTTCACGGTGTCCAGGATGCCCGGTGTGTCGACAATACTGACCATCTCTGTTGCCCAATTGTGCCACGCCTTTGTTGCAGGACTCGGTCACCGACTCTGAACTGGGACGGGACGCGAAGCACTTGTTTTCCAGAATGGTGTTTCCAACGGCGCTCTTGCCGACACCGGTTTTTCCGATCATCACGATTCTCAAGTCGGGACCTGAAACACAAATTCACAACTTTCTGTTGAAGCTGTCTGAAGAGATGATGTCATTGGCTTCACGTACAGAGACTTTAGTGGATATGAGCACATTGTGAGTCAAAGTCTTACCAGCAGAAACTGAAGCCATCTTCTCTCAGCAGCGATGTCTCAACACAGATGAAAAGCATTGTTTCAGACTGTGGTTGGTTTATATAGCAGTTACACAGTAACCCCACCCCATCAGTGTTACATAACAGCTCCGTATAAAAGACAGCAGCTCATTCTGCAGACACCACTCTGCTTCTCTGGACTCTACGTTGCAGCACTGGATCTGAGGACCATGTCTTACAGTAAGTTCTGCAACATTCTTTTTATTTTGTATTTGCAGGTATAAAAAGACAAGTTTGAACCTTGTGCAGGAGAGGTTAGCAGCCAACAAACGGCTCATGAAGAGACCTCCTGTTATTAGATATCAACAGTCATACTTGAAAAGAAAGGATAAAAAAGCTAAAGGAACTAAAATTGTGTTCATCAAAAGTTTTAAGACTAAGATACAAATTTACAAATTACACAGAAGTTTACATTTGAGATATATCACAATAAAATAAAGTGTTGTAAATTATTGACAATATATACATATATATATATATATAATGTGTAGGATTCTTTATTGTACGTATCAGGTAAATTATGTTTGTTTTCACAGAAAAGAAGATTTCCGTTGTCGTCCTGGGAAGTGAGGCTGCTTTGAAGAGAGCCCTGATAACTGTCATCATAGGGGGAGATGAAGCAGCCAAACCAAGTTATCTGAAAGAAACTGAGATATATGAAAATAACAATTACAAGATCATATATACACCAGACTTGAACAAGCTAAGCACAGACATAAAGAGTGTATTTGGTTACAATAAAGACCCTGACATGTCTTTGTTGGTGGTGAAGGAGGGCTTTTCAACAGCAGAGGTGTGGAAGCAGATAGAAGAGCTCCACAAGTTGACTGGAAAACCCACAGAGGAGTTCACCGTGGTGCTGCCGCTCATCCACGGACACACTGGATCTTACCGGTTCAGATTCTGCGACATGTCGCAGCTTTTCAGTGATATGAGCAGAATGGCTGAAGAAAGAGGTCTAAAGGCAACCAGCACGAGGTAGGAAAAAAGAGACACGTATGATCCGGAGTAACTTCATGTGAAGTATTTTGGTGTTACAAATATGATTAATGTGGTTCTTCTTCTGCATTATAGTCACGCTGACCATCCTATGAAGGTAGCAGGTGAGCAACAATCTCTTAGAAGAAGAAGAAGAAACCATTTTTATTGTCATATACATTTTACACATACATGAAATTTGACTACTGCATTTGACCCATCCCTGTATACAGGGAGCAGTGGGCTGCCATTGATCGGCGCCCGGGGAGCCGGGGGTTCAGTGTATTGCTCAGGTACACTTCGACACGTGACACATCGCAGTCGGGGATCGAACCGTTGACCTTCCGGTTCCCAGACGACCCTCTTAACCCAGTGCGCCACGGTCGCCTAACTTAACTTAACCTAAAGCAGCATCTTACTAACGTAAAGTTAAATGTGTTGAACAACACATTTAACAAAAAATGAAATAACATAATTGAATACAATTTTATAATAATAATAATAATAAAACTTTAATAAAAATGAAAGGCTGACTAATTCAAACTGAACCAGAAACGTGTTACAGCTATCAGAGAAACTCTTATTTGGCTTTTTATTCAGGCGGCAGATTAGAGTTTAAAAAGTGAGACTTGTGTTTTCAAGTTCAATTATTACAAAACATTAATTAGTTTGTGTTTTTCATGCACTAGTCAGTTTTTAAATGTTGTGCTATTTAGTTTTCATAAAACGTCTCCTTCAGACTAGTGGAGAGAAAATGTCTTTTTGTCTGTTTACGTCTGTAGATTTCTCCTAAATTCACCAAAAGTTACCATGAGATAATCCCTCATTTGCATATTTAAACATAACATTTCAGAAAACTTGCAACACAAAAATAAATCAACTATGAAAGTTTTTACTGGATAACATTTTTACTTTTTTAAAGCAGCTGCTTGTAATTATGAAAACATAATTATGTAAAGTCCTCTTTGTTCTCCATCAATGCAGGAAAGCCCTCTGACAGAGTGAACCTGGTTCTGCTGGGAATGTCCGGGTCTGGAAAGAGCGCGAGTGGAAACACGATCCTCGGACGGACGATCTTCCCGTCAAAGGCCAGCTCATCTCCGGTCACCGCAGAGTGCCGAGCGGAGGACACCGAGATAGGCGGCAGCCGGGTTCGGGTCATCGATACCCCGGACATCTTCGACGACTACACCTACTCGTCCACTAAGGAGAAACACGTGAGGAAGTGCAAAGAGCTCAGTCAGGGCGGGTCCACCGTGTACCTACTCGTGATGCACGTCAGCAGATTTACAGACGGCGAGAGAAACATACTGAAGAAGTTGGGAGAGTCTTTTGGCAGCAAAGTTCATGAGCAAACGCTCATCCTGTTCACCCGAGAGAACGACCTGAAGCAGGGCGAGATGACCCAGGGTGACTTCATGCGCTCCGTCACACCTGACCTCAATAAGATAGTTGCAAAGTGTGGCAACAGGTGCGTTTGGTTTGAGAACAAGGCCCCACCTTCAGGTCAGGTGGAGAGGCTGATGCAGGTGGTTCATCAGATGTTAACATGCAGAAACAACAGCGGCTCCGGTGGCGGCTGGTGGCCATTTCCTAGGTAGGGCCATCCAATCATTTTCAGCAAACATCCCAGAATGATTTAATGCAAAAAAAATTAAGATATCAAACACGCATTACTACTTTGCAGTTAAATATTTAACCTTCATTCCAACACGAAAAGAAGCAGAAAATAATACTTTGGTAAACACGTCAGGACATCTTATTTTAGTCTCCCTCACAGGCAATTCAGTATAATATATATATACAGTATTTATATATATATATATATATATATATATATATATATATATATATATATATATCATATAATATTCAGTATCAAGGTGGGGCCAGGCCCCATGGCCCTCTATTGGCCAGCCGCCACTGAACTGCTCATATCAATAAAGTGTTGGAATGTGATTTATTTCCTTGTAGATTTAAATATGCCACAAGCTGAAATAATTAAACACCGTAAACTGGTTGATTACATATTTTAAAATGTATTTTCTTTTTTCTAGCTCTATCAGCTTCTTAATTAGCAGCATTTCCCCTACATTGGTGCATTGATTGTGTCTTTACCTCTGTCTCACTTTAACCTTTGTAAACATTGACGGCATGAACGCTGCATCCTCCAATAAAACCCAGTTGTGTTGTAAACTCAGTGTCTCTATGTGTCTGGTGTAATTCCCCCACACGGTGATTTGAATACTTCTGCTTCACTTTTCAGGGATTCAGCTGCTCAGGTACACAGGTTATGAAAAGGTACAGCTATAGATTTATTAAAGTTGTCCTAAATATTGTAAGAGAGCAGATTAGTTTCCCCCGAACGTCTAAAACAGAAACGACTATGAAGCCACGTATCCGTGGCTTGTTTAATTTCGCCCCTTTATAACATTAAGTTAAGGTTTAAGAAATCAAAGACGGAAACCTTATATTTTAGTTTGATGTTTCTGCTTAACTATGTGGTTCAATATTCACTATTAAATTATTCAACTAAAAGTGGTCAACATATGACATTTAGCAGTGGCGGCTGGTGGAAAATGTTCTAGGGCCATCTTATCAATTTCAGCAAACATCCCAGTATGATTTAATGCAAAAAAAATGTAAGTATCAAACACGCATTATTACTTGGCAGTTAAATATTTAACATGTATTCCAACACGAAAACAATCAGTAAATAACACTTATATAATATAATATAACATGTTCATTTATTGAGATGTCCCTATGGACCTTGTTATAGGAGGTAAAGATCAGGAGAAGTAAACATGAAGTGTAATTATGAATACTGATGTTAAATTAAGCTATGATGAGTTTTCACTGTTAATTTAACATCTCTATTACATGTTGATGCCTCCATGACCAAGTTAAGCAGATGAGACTGAGGCTATGTAGAAGAAAAGATGTTCACTTTGCATAATATGTAGCTTGACAGAGTTCTCCATGTGTGTCCTGGTGTTCTCATGTTTCCTTACCTCCTCATCCCTCACTCCCTACCCTGGTGTTCTCATGTTTCCTTACCTCCTCATCCCTCACTCCCTACCCTGGTGTTCTCATGTTTCCTTACCTCCTCATCCCTCACTCCCGTAACTGTCCGTGCTGGATCCGTCCCCGTTGTTTTAAAAAGCTAAATACGTTATTAACATGACGTCATCCAGCTAGCCAAACCTGTCTGGTGTTCAGCTAGTACAGAAGCTTCATGTACTGCTTCCCTTTCCCGCGAGTCTGCTGTCTGATTGTGAGGTCAGGCTGATCTGATATCAGCTCTTTGGCTCAGAATCTCCGCCAAAGTTCTCCTCTCAAACGGGTCTTGGAGGAGGAGTGCTCGTGCTGGTGCGGGTGCCTGAAGAGACTTCTCCTGACGAGAACGCGCAGCTATGGGCCAGATCGTTCTGGCCACACGCTGAATCTATTTGAGGGCGCTGATTGGCTAAATTGTATGTCACTCATTTATATCTTGAATCAGCAATTGGCTAAACTGCTTCATAGACCCGCCTCTTTTGGGCCAAAACGATTAGGCCCCCCAAGCTGCGCGTTCTCAGAGTGTCGTGCACACAGACAGAGAGCACGAGCAGAGAGCACACAGGCGGAGAGGACGAGCAGGAAAAGCATATATTTTGCGTAGATATCATATTTTACACACATTACTGGGTACATTCCATAGTTCAAAAACACAAATATTGACAATTTGTATAATTTATGATTATTATAATTTTTTTTTTATTTTTTATTTTTTTGTGTGGCTCATGGTGGGGCCATGCCCCATGGCCCTCTATTGACCAGCCGCCACTGACATTTAGACTGAAACAGAATGCGTCTGTCTCTCTCTTCCGCTATATTTTGAGTTCTTTGTGTCGGTATTTGTTTAAAATCTTAAATGTTTCTCAGCTCAACTTTTCATAACTCTTCCGTCCCTTAATATCTTATAACTGGTGTAATATCTCCATCTACTGGACATTGTTTTTAATGTATTATTTGCCCATTTTTATAAAGTAGATAGAAACCTAAACCTAAACTCTACTAAAAGATCAAAAATATATATAAATAAAAACAATGATGCAACATAAAATATGAATTAACATGCATATCTTTTACATGCCAAATCACATATTTTTGTGATGCTGCTGTAAAATAAATTGTTTTTGATGTATAAATTCCTCATGTCATCAAGGAGAAGAAGCCTTCTTGTACTCTGCTTTAATCTGGATAATTCATTTGATTTTATAATCATTGGAGTAAAATCCTAATCTGAAAGTAAGTAGTGACAAAATACATTTGTTACATAAATACATAGAAGTAAAATGTACAATAGAAGTAGAAGTATCCAATGAAAATACCTCAGACTTGTACAGTGACTCTCCACCACTGACATGACCTCACTTAGAACATAATGGAAATATGTGAAGATATTCTGGTTTAATATTTTGGGTTATACGTGAATTTCTATCATTTTAGCCTACACTTGTGTATTAGATCAATTATACTCGTACTCATTTAGCAGCTGGCTAGTTAGCTAACGTTAGCTACTTTGCTCATTGCACCATGCTTCCATGCTAACGTTATACTGGTGACTCTGGGTCTCAACCCCTCAGCCTCACTCCTCGCTGCTGGAAGACTACTTCACCAGGAGAGCAACAAGAGCTCCAGAGTCTAGCGAGCTGACTAGCTCAGAAGATGGATAAGATAGCTAGCTGACTAGCGCAGAAGATGGATAAGATAGCTAGCTGACTAGCGCAGAAGATGGATACGATAGCTAGCTGACTAGCGCAGAAGATGGATAAGATAGCTAGCTGACTAGCGCAGAAGATGGATAAGATAGCTAGCTGACTAGCGCAGAAGATGGATAAGATAGCTAGCTGACTAGCGCAGAAGATGGATAAGATAGCTAGCTGACTAGCCAGCTCTGGAGACTGTCAGACCCTGCTGCAGTAAAAGGTTTTCATCTTCACACATTAAAAAAAACTTTTTTCTTTTTAAAAGGAGAATAAAACTTTTCTTTATTCATTTGAACTCAGAGTTGTACAATTAAAATTTAGTGCAAGTGTTGGTACAAAACCAAAGTGTCATCATACAACAGCAGAGATTAATAACTTTCATCCAGTTATTTTGGGAAGAATAAGCAGAATAGAGTCACGCACACATGCAGCATCACTGAGCAGAGACAGCCGATTGGTAGAATCCGCCCCGTCTGAACATCCGCTCCAGCTTCAGTACATGGAAGGTTTCTCCTCTCCTTTTGGATTGGTCACCTTCTCCAGGTTCTTGCTGATGATGTCGTAAAGCTCGGCCTACAGGAAGCGGGCAGAAAGCACGGTTTAGATCGTCTTCCTCTACGACAGCAGCGTGGTAAATGTAAATAAAATATACATTCATTCAATGTTAAACACAGCTTATACGCGGATATGTGAGTTCTAGTGCAAGAAGGTCAAAAACTCCAGGCGGGGCACTCTAGCGCTCGCCTGAACAAAGTGGATAGTACTAGAACTCTGAAGGATAGCTTTTGCCCCAGTTAAATGTCACAGAGCCTTACAGAGAACCAGATTCAACCGCCAGCTCCATCTTAGAGATAGAGAGAAGGCGCCCTAGCATATCTGGCGCCTAGCTTATCTAGTCGGCCGAACATAACAATATGCTGTTACAACAACATGCATACACACTGACGTACCAGAGAAGGCGGTCCCGGGACGTGAGCCAGTGTGGGCGGAGATGCCCAGTGCTCCAACGAGGCTGTCTGAAAGCTAGAAACAGATCCGCCTCCTACTTTGCTTTAACCAATAGGCTTCCAGAAGGAGGAACCTATACCCCGCTTGCGCTCTCTGTCAAAGCGCCTTTTAGCTTTTCATTCGCTCCTACAGAGTGAACTTTTCTAGGGTCCGTGCACGTTTTACTGCTGGACATAATACTTCTGTTGCAAATAAACCTTATTGCTTGAATTGAGCTAAACGCCTCGACCTGTCGAGTCTGTTCACCTGAGTTTTCTCCTCAACATGAGTTTTATTCTCAACATAAACACTCCTGACAAACACCCGTCTGACTTACGTGGAAGCCGCGAATGTCGAGAACAATGACTCTGATCTCGCTGTAGATGTTCTGGTCCTTCTCGTGGACCAGCGAGCGGTAGTCCATCTGCAGGTGGAGAAAGCCAAGTTAAAGGTATTTACAATCACTTTATCAAAGATTTAAAGAGGCAATGTGTAAGATCTGGACACAATTTTAGATTTAAACATTAAAATAATGAACTGACATCAACAGAATGTGAAGACGCAACGGCGTTGACGTGTCAAAGACGTCTTTGTGTCGTCAAATGAGCTCATGCTAACCAGCTAGCCCCGTCCTGTAATACCGCTCGTACCTCGAGGTGAGACGAAGACGTAGAGCTGCCTCGAGGGCTTGAGGTTCACCTTGAAGGTACAGCGTCCGTGAACGTTTTGATATTTTGTTCGTTGGATTAAATCCCCCAAAAAATGACTTGTTTTAGTTTCGTCCTCCCCACCGGCGGGCGGCCGCTTGGATTTATCAAGTTAAAAGTGTACACGGCACAAACACGCGTTGGGGTTTACGTCCACGTCTGTCCAAAATATCACCACTGTGCTGAAATTGACATCATTAGCATATTAACTCTTGAGTTAGTTAAAAGGCTTCAGTAATGTCCTAGAAACAGCTGGTCACTGTAGTTTTATAATCAAAGGAAATGGAGCGTTTGTTGGGGGACTATTTTCAGCGGCGGATTAATCCACATTTGGTGCTAATGAAGTATATGGAGATGAAGGAACACGGTGTTTTTAGTGGAGAAGAGATATCGCACACAGTACTTGTTCGTAGATACATTGACTGTTGGACAGAGTGAACACTCACCACATGAGTCTCTTTGGAAGCTTTCCCAACAGCGTCTCCCCGCTCTGAGAAGTACCTGATAACTCAACAGAAATGGCAAAAGTCAGGAAACAAACTCGGAAAACAATGTACCATCAACATTATACTTTTCTGTCAAAACAGCTAAACGAGATGCAATCTAGTCGTATTTTATTAAACTCTATCACCACTTCACATTCACTCTGAAAGAACACATGACGTCACACTTCATGTCGGCTCTGGTGCACTGTGGAGCGCTGCTGGAGGCCTTCTTACAGACTCAAGACTCCAACAGAAAGGCTCCAGAGTTTGGGATCGTTTCAAGCTGAACAAGAGACTTAGTATGTCCCCAACATGTTATATGGTGTTTCATAAAGAGTCAAAGTAAATATCATCTCAGAGGTACATATTGTACTTCTTACTGTACTACAGTGAGTCCTTCATATCGACACAGAGAGCAGGACTTCTTCACACGGTCATGTCGTGTTCTTACACAACATCATTCTGTGTATAAATACGTGTTCCTGTGTTCAGACAGAAGATCAGAGGTCCAAAGGTGGACGAATGGAGAATGAAATGTTCCATAGAAATGCAAGAGGAACTATTTGTTGACAGTTCAACATGAGCTTTCTCTTTTGATAAGAGAAACTGTAAAAGCTGGTCAGATTACGTACTTTTGACAATAAAACTTATGGTGAATCTATTGACGTAAGTCCTCACAATGTGATCACACACCTAATACAACCTTTCTATTGATCATTGAACAGAAGAAAGGTCAACAAAGATCCTTACACACCTTGTAAATGTCCCACTGTGGGACTAACAATGAGTTATCTTATCTCTGGCCTGAGTTCACTTTCACTCTGACTCTCTACATCACCACCACTTTTACTTTTCATTCTTTTGGTACATTTTGCTGTTGATGCTTTCATTCTTACACTTTAGGGACTTTGTGTGGTTTCACTTGTAACGGGGTCATTTCAGCTGTGCTGTGCTGCACTAACTTGAGTTTCAGTAAATCTTTCACCAGAGTTCATCACAATGATAGTAGGTTCAATGAACAATAGGAAAAGATGGTGAAATACTTAGTTAGGTTTAATAAAGATGGTGAAATACTTAGTTAGGTTTAATAAAGATGGTGAAATACTTACTTAGGTTTAATAAAGATGGTGAAATACTTATTTAGGTTTAATAAAGATGGTGAAATACTTATTTAGGTTTATTAAAGATGGTGAAATACTTATTTAGGTTTAATAAAGATGGTGAAATACTTATTTAAGTTTAATAAAGATGGTGAAATACTTATTTAGGTTTAATAAAGATGGTGAAATACTTAGTTAGGTTTAATAAAGATGGTGAAATACTTAGTTGTTTAGCCTTCGCTCACAAGCTGCACCTGCTAGGCAGGACAAGGGATAGAGAGAGAGAGCACAGAGATAACGCGGCACGGAACAATCGTGAAACACTATGTTTAAGAAAAGATCGTGAATCAGAAAAAAACTTCTAAGAAAAAAACTGCTAACGTTATACTGGTCCATGCTAACGTTATACTGGTCCATGCTAACGTTATACTGGTGACTCTGGGTCTCAACTCCTCAGCCTCACTCCTCGCTGCTGGAAGACTACTTCACCAGGAGAGCAACAAGAGCTCCAGAGTCTAGCGAGCTGACTAGCTCAGAAGATGGATAAGATAGCTAGCTGACTAGCGCAGAAGATGGATAAGATAGCTAGCTGACTAGCGCAGAAGATGGATAAGATAGCTAGCTGACTAGCGCAGAAGATGGATAAGATAGCTAGCTGACTAGCTCAGAAGATGGATAAGATAGCTAGCTGACTAGCTCAGAAGATGGATAAGATAGCTAGCTGACTAGCGCAGAAGATGGATAAGATAGCTAGCTGACTAGCGCAGAAGATGGATAAGATAGCTAGCTGACTAGCGCAGAAGATGGATAAGATAGCTAGCTGACTAGCTCAGAAGATGGATAAGATAGCTAGCTGACTAGCGCAGAAGATGGATAAGATAGCTAGCTGACTAGCGCAGAAGATGGATAAGATAGCTAGCTGACTAGCACAGAAGATGGATAAGATAGCTAGCTGACTAGCGCAGAAGATGGATAAGATAGCTAGCTGACTAGCGCAGAAGATGGATAAGATAGCTAGCTGACTAGCGCAGAAGATGGATAAGATAGCTAGCTGACTAGCCAGCTCTGCAGACTGTCAGACCCTGCTGCAGTAAAAGGTTTTCATCTTCACACATTAAAAAAAACTTTTTTCTTTTTAAAAGGAGAATAAAACTTTTCTTTATTCATTTGAACTCAGAGTTGTACAATTAAAATTTAGTGCAAGTGTTGGTACAAAACCAAAGTGTCATCATACAACAGCAGAGATTAATAACTTTCATCCAGTTATTTTGGGAAGAATAAGCAGAATAGAGTCACGCACACATGCAGCATCACTGAGCAGAGACAGCCGATTGGTAGAATCCGCCCCGTCTGAACATCCGCTCCAGCTTCAGTACATGGAAGGTTTCTCCTCTCCTTTTGGATTGGTCACCTTCTCCAGGTTCTTGCTGATGATGTCGTAAAGCTCGGCCTACAGGAAGCGGGCAGAAAGCACGGTTTAGATCGTCTTCCTCTACGACAGCAGCGCGGTAAACACTCCTGACAAACACCCGTCTGACTTACGTGGAAGCCGCGAATGTCGAGAACAATGACTCTGATCTCGCTGTAGATGTTCTGGTCCTTCTCGTGGACCAGCGAGCGGTAGTCCATCTGCAGGTGGAGAAAGCCAAGTTAAGGTATTTACAATCACTTTATCAAAGATTTAAAGAGGCAATGTGTAAGATCTGGACACAATTTTAGATTTAAACATGAAAATAATGAACTGACATCAACAGAATGTGAAGACGCAACGGCGTTGACGTGTCAAAGACGTCTTTGTGTCGTCAAATGAGCTCATGCTAACCAGCTAGCCCCGTCCTGTAATACCGCTCGTACCTCGAGGTGAGACGAAGACGTAGAGCTGCCTCGAGGGCTTGAGGTTCACCTTGAAGGTACAGCGTCCGTGAACGTTTTGATATTTTGTTCGTTGGATTAAATCCCCCAAAAAATGACTTGTTTTAGTTTCGTCCTCTCCACCGGCGGGCGGCCGCTTGGATTTATCAAGTTAAAAGTGTACACGGCACAAACACGCGTTGGGGTTTACGTCCACGTCTGTCCAAAATATCACCACTGTGCTGAAATTGACATCATTAGCATATTAACTCTTGAGTTAGTTAAAAGGCTTCAGTAATGTCCTAGAGTTTATGGAGATGAAGTGTTGAGAATGGAATTCGAGTAACAGACTGAGATCGAGGCGTTTAGCTCAATTCAAGCAATTAAACATTTATTTGTGACAAAAGTATTATGTCCAGCAGTTGAACGAGTCCGGACTCTAACAAGGTGTGTCAAAAGTGAAACCTAACAGCGCTTAATACAGTGATGCGCAAGCATGTGATAGGTTCTTCGAATGGAAGCCTATTGGTTAAAGCAAAGATGGAGGCGGGTCTGTTTTTAGCTGGCAGACAGCCGGTTGGAGCGCTGGGCAACGTCACCCACACTGGCTCATTTCCGGATCCCGCCTTCTCTGGCACATCAGTATGTGTGAGATGTTGTTAACACTTTACGGTGTCAAACAGGGTGCAGTTCTAAGCTATTTCGAAGTCTCTGTGTGAATAGATAAGAGAGCTCTTTTCCTAACTCTAAGATGGCAGTTTCTGCCCTAATCTGGTGGTTTAAGCAAGCGTTACTTTCAGGGCCACTGTATCTGTTTCTATCGTGCGAACAGGCGACGGAATGCCCTGTTCGGAGTTTTTGACCTACTTACAGTGACCTCACAACTCCGCAATATAAGCTTTACAAGTACAGCATATTATTTAACAGTGAAAGAATATATTTTATTTACAGAAGGAGACGGTGTTTTTAGTGGAGAAGAGATATCGCACACAGTACTTGTTCGTAGATACATTGACTGTTGGACAGAGTGAACACTCACCACATGAGTCTCTTTGGAAGCTTTCCCAACAGCGTCTCCCCGCTCTGAGAAGTACCTGATAACTCAACAGAAATGGCAAAAGTCAGGAAACAAACTCGTAAAACAATGTACCATCAACATTATACTTTTCTGTCAAAACAGCTAAACGAGATGCAATCTAGTCGTATTTTATTAAACTCTATCACCACTTCACATTCACTCTGAAAGAACACATGACGTCACACTTCATGTCGGCTCTGGTGCACTGTGGAGCGCTGCTGGAGGCCTTCTTACAGACTCAAGACTCCAACAGAAAGGCTCCAGAGTTTGGGATCGTTTCAAGCTGAACAAGAGACTTAGTATGTCCCCAACATGTTATATGGTGTTTCATAAAGAGTCAAAGTAAATATCATCTCAGAGGTACATATTGTACTTCTTACTGTACTACAGTGAGTCCTTCATATCGACACAGAGAGCAGGACTTCTTCACACGGTCATGTCGTGTTCTTACACAACATCATTCTGTGTATAAATACGTGTTCCTGTGTTCAGACAGAAGATCAGAGGTCCAAAGGTGGACGAATGGAGAATGAAATGTTCCATAGAAATGCAAGAGGAACTATTTGTTGACGGTTCAACATGAGCTTTCTCTTTTGATAAGAGAAACTGTAAAAGCTGGTCAGATTACGTACTTTTGACAATAAAACTTATGGTGAATCTATTGACGTAAGTCCTCACAATGTGATCACACACCTAATACAACCTTTCTATTGATCATTGAACAGAAGAAAGGTCAACAAACCTTACACACCTTGTAAATGTCCCACTGTGGGACTAACAATGAGTTATCTTATCTCTGGCCTGAGTTCACTTTCACTCTGACTCTCTACATCACCACCACTTTTACTTTTCATTCTTTTGGTACATTTTGCTGTTGATGCTTTCATTCTTACACTTTAGGGACTTTGTGTGGTTTCACTTGTAACGGGGTCATTTCAGCTGTGCTGTGCTGCACTAACTTGAGTTTCAGTAAATCTTTCACCAGAGTTCATCACAATGATAGTAGGTTCAATGAATCGGAAAAGATGGTGAAATACTTAGGTTTAATAAAGATGGTGAAATACTTATTTAGGTTTAATAAAGATGGTGAAATACTTATTTAGGTTTATTAAAGATGGTGAAATACTTATTTAGGTTTAATAAAGATGGTGAAATACTTATTTAGGTTTAATAAAGATGGTGAAATACTTATTTAGGTTTAATAAAGATGGTGAAATACTTAGTTAGGTTTAATAAAGATGGTGAAATACTTAGTTGTTTAGCCTTCGCTCACAAGCTGCACCTGCTAGGCAGGACAAGGGATAGAGAGAGAGAGCACAGAGATAACGCGGCACGGAACAATCGTGAAACACTATGTTTAAGAAAAGATCGTGAATCAGAAAAAAACTTCTAAGAAAAAAACTGCTAACGTTATACTGGTCCATGCTAACGTTATACTGGTGACTCTGGGTCTCAACTCCTCAGCCTCACTCCTCGCTGCTGGAAGACTACTTCACCAGGAGAGCAACAAGAGCTCCAGAGTCTAGCGAGCTGACTAGCTCAGAAGATGGATAAGATAGCTAGCTGACTAGCTCAGAAGATGGATAAGATAGCTAGCTGACTAGCGCAGAAGATGGATAAGATAGCTAGCTGACTAGCTCAGAAGATGGATAAGATAGCTAGCTGACTAGCTCAGAAGATGGATAAGATAGCTAGCTGACTAGCGCAGAAGATGGATAAGATAGCTAGCTGACTAGCGCAGAAGATGGATAAGATAGCTAGCTGACTAGCGCAGAAGATGGATAAGATAGCTAGCTGACTAGCGCAGAAGATGGATAAGATAGCTAGCTGACTAGCCAGCTCTGGAGACTGTCAGACCCTGCTGCAGTAAAAGGTTTTCATCTTCACACATTAAAAAAAACTTTTTTCTTTTTAAAAGGAGAATAAAACTTTTCTTTATTCATTTGAACTCAGAGTTGTACAATTAAAATTTAGTGCAAGTGTTGGTACAAAACCAAAGTGTCATCATACAACAGCAGAGATTAATAACTTTCATCCAGTTATTTTGGGAAGAATAAGCAGAATAGAGTCACGCACACATGCAGCATCACTGAGCAGAGACAGCCGATTGGTAGAATCCGCCCGTCTGAACAGCCGCTCCAGCTTCAGTACATGGAAGGTTTCTCCTCTCCTTTTGGATTGGTCACCTTCTCCAGGTTCTTGCTGATGATGTCGTAAAGCTCGGCCTACAGGAAGCGGGCAGAAAGCACGGTTTAGATCGTCTTCCTCTACGACAGCAGCGCGGTAAACACTCCTGACAAACACCCGTCTGACTTACGTGGAAGCCGCGAATGTCGAGAACAATGACTCTGATCTCGCTGTAGATGTTCTGGTCCTTCTCGTGGACCAGCGAGCGGTAGTCCATCTGCAGGTGGAGAAAGCCAAGTTAAGGTATTTACAATCACTTTATCAAAGATTTAAAGAGGCAATGTGTAAGATCTGGACACAATTTTAGATTTAAACAGTAAAATAATGAACTGACATCAACAGAATGCGAAGAGGCAACGGCGTTGACGTGTCAAAGACGTCTTTGTGTCGTCAAATGAGCTCATGCTAACCAGCTAGCCCCGTCCTGTAATACCGCTCGTACCTCGAGGTGAGACGAAGACGTAGAGCTGCCTCGAGGGCTTGAGGTTCACCTTGAAGGTACAGCGTCCGTGAACGTTTTGATATTTTGTTCGTTGGATTAAATCCCCCAAAAATGACTTGTTTTAGTTTCGTCCTCCCCACCGGCGGGCGGCCGCTTGGATTTATCAAGTTAAAAGTGTACACGGCACAAACACACGTTGGGGTTTACGTCCACGTCTGTCCAAAATATCACCACTGTGCTGAAATTGACATCATTAGCATATTAACTCTTGAGTTAGTTAAAAGGCTTCAGTAATGTCCTAGAAACAGCTGGTCACTGTAGTTTTATAATCAAAGGAAATGGAGCGTTTGTTGGGGGACTATTTTCAGCGGCGGATTAATCCACATTTGGTGCTAATGGAGTTTATGGAGATGAAGGAGACGGTGTTTTTAGTGGAGAAGAGATATCGCACACAGTACTTGTTCGTAGATACATTGACTGTTGGACAGTGAACACTCACCACATGAGTCTCTTTGGAAGCTTTCCCAACAGCGTCTCCCCGCTCTGAGAAGTACCTGATAACTCAACAGAAATGGCAAAAGTCAGGAAACAAACCCGTAAAACAATGTACCATCAACATTATACTTTTCTGTCAAAACAGCTGAACGAGACGCAATCTAGTCGTATTTTATTAAACTTTATAACTAAACTTATATCCAACCCACTTGTTGATGTTGGTCTGAAAACCATCGACTTTGGTCCTCACTGCTGCGATTCTCTCCAGGATTTTCTCCTGTGGTGAGACAAAAATAATCAAATATGAATTAATACTGTGATAAATAATAAAGTTCACATCCTGCGCGTGGGAAACGTACCTGGACGGCGACTCCAAAGTCGTTTCCATCTTCTATTTTGGGGACGAGGTGCTGAATCCAGCAGGAGACCTTCAGGAACACACAGAGTTCAACTCAAAGTTAGTTCAGCGTTCAGAGGAGGAAGCAGCTCAGCGGCCGTTGAGGTGAGAGGGATCGACTCACGGTGATGATGGTCTCTCTGAGGGCAACGATCTCTGGCTTCACCTTCTCCAGCAGCACCATGATCTTCTCATTGCCCGTGATGTAGCCACATTTTGGAGCTGCAGGACAAATGATGTTGTTGTTGATGTTGATGTCATGTACGTTGTGTGGAGATAAATTAAAAAAAACACATTTTACCTTTCTTCTTTTTCTTCTCATCAGCGTCATTCTTATCCGTCTCCATTTCCTGTGAGATCAATTTGAAATGGTTACAAATCTTTTATCTTTAAGTTTATCTCAACAGAGCGGTTCTGTTGTTTAGCACCATTGATACAAAGGAGGAGGAAACATCTCGTAAACAAGCTCAGTAACCGTTTGATTAGGAGCTTATGGGTATGATTTAAATGTTGCTTCATATTTATTCTCATTATTATCTACCCTCGCTGTCATTTAGTGAAAAGAAAAAAACAAACAAGTTTAATGAAATCTAAGTGAGAAAATAAATAAAACACCTTTATCTTTTAAAGTGTTCAAAAGAAATGTTATATTGTTTATCATATATTATCAATCATATTAAACCTGAATAGCCCCTTCTATAATGATATCTACAATATTCAATATGAATTGAGGTGTGTGTGTGGGGGGGGGGGGGGGGGGTCTTAAAGAGACAGGCCCTAAAACGGAGCGTTTCACTCAGAGGGTGAATATGAGATACATTCAGACGGACAGTAAGAGAAAAATAATGTTTTTTAAAACATTAAATCATGTAAACATGTTCTAGTACAAAAATCAAAAAATAAGTATGAACAACATTAGCATAACACGTCTCCTTTAAAAGTTTCTTCTTTTTAAATAAGAGTTGCGTATGCTGAGAGTGATGGGTATTTAACATGTTGTATTTCAGAACAGTATTTGGTGTCTGTGTACGCAGGAGGCAGAATGAGTGTTTACTTGAGTTCAGCCTCCAAAACAGTTTCAACAACATCTAAACAGTATAACCATAGAGAAAGAATCGGAGTAGAGCCGGGTATTGAACTTCTTCTGTGGTTATTTGACGAGTACAGTTGCAGGAATGTTGTGTCAGCCAGGTGTACCTAATAAACTGGCCACTGAGTGCATTTCAGAGTACTTCCAACTCTAATATTAAAGCTATTTAAATTGTCTTTTTGGCTTTTGACTCTGGGGCGTCAACAACACTGGTTAACAACGCCGAATGTAACAGACCAGAATGCAATGCGGCGGGACAGAGCCTGCTCTTATTATAGCCGACACTCCCACGTCATTATTAAGAGCGGAGTGCAAACAGGTTGGTGCAGGCCTCTCTTTGAGGACGTCACACTGGTACGCTGGTTGGGGAACGTTAACTGAACTGGAAGTGGACGACTGCAGCCGGATGAACAAATGAGACGTATTTGACCTGTTGGTTTGTATTTGAAGTGCTAGGAATGCACAAGCTCGAGGATACGATCCCTGTTAAGGAGAAAGAGGAGGCGTGAGACCTCACCTCCTCCTCTGTGGGCGGAGGCTCTGGTATGGGGATGTCCAGAGGAGCCTTGAGTGACGACATGTCTGTGATGCTGAGGGCATCGTCCTAAAAACAACACAACAAACACACCGAGAGGATGAAGAGGATGCACATCGGAGGAGTTGTTTGTGTGGTAAAGTACTGACCCTCAGCAGAGCGTCCAGCTGCTTGATCCTCTCGGGGATGTAGTTGCAGAACAGGTTCTCTGCCTGAAAAACAGAGGAAAAAACACTTATTTGGAGCTTATTTGGGTTAAATGATTAAAAAGAAACAGCAGAATAAATGTCAACAGACCTGATGACACAGGGTGTTGCGGAAGTTTTCCACCTGTGGAAAAAGGAAAACAGGCTGAAGTGAAGGAAACACTTCAGTTTAAGCTGCTGACTCATGTCAGGAGCTTTACTTTCGGTTTCCTCTCACGCGGGGACTTTCCTGCTTCACCGAGCTCGTGTTTGTGCCCAAAAAGTCAGAAACGAATGAACTCAAACCAGCTGTTATTTTAAAGTATTTCAGCATATAGCGGCAGCACCACATGCAGCTGACTGTAACTTTGCATTCACAGCAGATAAACTTACCTTTCCTAGATTCGCGCGGCTTATCTTCAGGCTCGATGTCTTCGACATGACTGCGCAGACTCTTCACGCTTCAGGACAGAAATCAGCTGCTCAGGTTCACTTAGACGTGTTGTTCGGGAGCAGGAGACGACAATATGGCTATTTCTTATTTCCTCGTCCAGTTTGCTTTCTATTTCATTGTCGCCTGATGCAGTTAGCGCCTCCCACCGTCTCCCTCCGCCCCTGAAAGTAGTCCTGGGTTTAAACATTAACGTGCGTGCTAAAGAGACGTTATAAATGAGTAAATAAATACATAAATAGATACATTGGTACATTAAATAATATGTATTATTATTGTTATTAATATTCTTATCATCAGCATTTTTGCTATTATTATTATTGTGGTTATTATTGTTGTTATCTTTATTATAATTATGATTTAAAAATATATTATTGTTGTTGTTGTTGTTGTTGTGTCCACAATCCTCTACATAATGCAGGATGGAGACCATAATACCATATAGCATAACATTATCTTTTACATTTATTTTTCATTTTCTGAGAAAAACAACAACAATATTCTGTTTTGGCTTCAAAATAAGTTGATAATAAAACACAAATAAACAGTTTCACATGTGAAATGAAGGACATCACATGTGAACATATCAATTTTAATATTAAATGTCACGTGAAACAAATTATAAAATATTATACAAGTAAAATATTAAAGAGTCTTTTTCTCCCACTGTGCTCCTTGGTATTAAAAGGAACTCACAGACCTAAAATATTAATGTTGTATGAGATGAAACAATACTGTTATTAAATTAATTAAATGTTTATTTTATTTTATTTCATTTCACTTACGTTGGGAACTAGTTGTGAAAATTCCGCTTTTATTTTGAAAAAATTAAAATCGTGACAGGAAGTGGAGCCGGAACCTAAAAGCGTCAAAACTCGAGTTCCGCATTTGAAGCTATGTTGTCGGTGTTAGCTCCGGAGACAGCACGGAACTAGTGTAGGTTACACATTAACCCGCTGACATGCATTCATAAAACATCTTATTTTAGTTAACGATAAATACTTCTGACTTTCACACCGAAGCACGAGTAACCGTCGAAGCTCGTGACGACAGTAACGTAATCCAGCAGGTAACGTTGTGTGTTTGTTTTTACAGTAACTTAAAGTTTCGGTTTCATCTGTCATGAACTGTTCTTATCGGGGTTTGTTTTCTAGCATAAACTTCAACATTTCACCATCAACTCTTATTAAATTACTTTATTTTATCGCGAGGAAACATTAGTTTATGATGACGTTATGATTTTATGACTACTGTGTCACA
The DNA here is from genome assembly GCA_024529925.1 of Ophthalmolycus amberensis. NCBI lineage: Eukaryota > Metazoa > Chordata > Actinopteri > Perciformes > Zoarcidae > Ophthalmolycus > Ophthalmolycus amberensis. The sequence goes on from JAFEUB010000354.1 coordinate 198,972, forward strand.
CTGTGATTAGTCCGGACTTTCCAACGGTCGTCATATGATTAAAAATAAATAGTTGAGGACACTTAACGTGAACTAATTATTAATATATATATATATATATATATGTATAATATTACATATATATATATTTTAATTTAACTTTATTTCAGAGGCATTTGTCCATATAAATAAATAATATATAATATATATTGGTGATGTATCTGCTCTCTTGCCTCGTGTGAATTCCCCCCATTGAGAGATCAATAATATTTATATATTTATACGTTTATATTTGCTATGTTTACGATATAAACTGTATATTTTATTTTCCTCTAGCCAAGAAGATTTCTTTATATTTTAGTATTCATAGTTTTCAGAAGTCTGGATGGTAAATATACAATTTTTCAGATTTGAATTAAAGTCAAACATTTTTATATTATGTCTTTTAATTGCAACCAATTAAAACCAATATATTCACTTTACAACAATACACAAGGGAAACACAGCAGATCCTCACATATGAGTGATAATTGATTTTAACAACTTTATTGATGAACTTTCCCCTTTATTTCTGTGACAGTCATGAGCAGCAGCCCTGCATCTGTCCAGATGGAGGAGGTGAGGAGGAGGTCCCAGTCGCTCCTCTCCTCCTCAGGTTCAGCCCAGGATGTGACGGAGGAGGTCCAGACCATGGCCTCCGTCCTCCTGCCTCTGTCAGAGAAGTACCGGCACCTGGGAGTGGAGGCCATGTTGAGGGAGAACGCAGCCTGTCGCAACACACAGGAGGTACAGTAACAGTTACAGTCACAGTTACAGTGTGGTGGAGCTGCTGGATACATATTTATATTTATACTACACATGAAACATGAATATACACAACCAGTGAGTTTAGATCACATCTCAAGTCAAGGAAGGATTCTCTCCTCCTCCTCCTCCTCCTCCTCCTCCTCCTCCTCCTCCTCCTCCTCCTCCTCCTCCTCCTCCTCCTCCTCCTCCTCCTCCTCCTCCTCCTCCTCCTCCTCCTCCTCCTCCTCCTCCTCCTCCTCCTCCTCCTCCTCCTCCTCCTCCTCCTCCTCCTCCTCCTCCTCCTCCTCCTCCTCCTCCTCCTCCTCCTCCTCCTCCTCCTCCTCCTCCTCCTCCTCCTCCTCCTCCTCCTCCTCCTCCTCCTCCTCCTCCTCCTCCTCCTCCTCCTCCTCCTCCTCCTCCTCCTCCTCCTCCTCCTCCTCCTCCTCCTGATTGTTGTGAATGAGGACGCGTCCTATCAAGGAAGCGTCCTTGACTTTGAGAAACACCCACTGGCTGTGTCCTCTCCAGGTTCTGGAGTCTTTGAGCAGACTGGTCAAGGCCTTGAGTATCCTGGAGAAGTACGGCTGCAACCTGACGAGTCCGGCCAGGCCCAGATACTGGAGGAGCGTCAAGCACAACAACCCCGTCTTCAGAACCACCGTGGACGCCGTCAAGGTGAGAACAAGTCACATGGCTCTGCATGGATCAGTCGTCTGGTTCAGATATATTCGTTTTAAGTGGGTCTCTCGCATTTTGAAGCTTCTTTGTGCAGTTTTTCTTGCAGAAAATAAGATTTTTCTTATTTCCTTGAACCTGCTGAATCGTGACCAACATGTGAAATGCTCGTGTTCCTCCACAGGGAGGCCGGACCGTCTTGTTTCTGTACGGTTACACCAATCAGCAGATCGACGGCCTCAGTTTCCCCGACGACGTCACCGAACCGGACGTCGCCAAAGTGGCCTCGGTGACGCTGGAGGTGATGACCTTACGCACGGAGGTGGACATGCTCGTGAAGGTTTGTGGAGCGTCGTCTGAAAGCCTTCAAAACATCAGCTGCCGTTTTGTGTCAAACGTTCCTCCCTGTGTTCCACGTCTTGTGTTTGTTTTAGAGAACCCATCCTCACCCAGAAAACTTCAGAGACATCATCCCATTCATCACCCAGCAGGTCTGTACCAACACCGGTCTGTACCAACACCGGTCTGTACCAACACCGGTCCGTGCCGACCGTATCGGTGTCCTGTTTCCGTTTCAAAATAAAAGCCCTTTTCTGTCTTTCTTATTTGTGAAACATTTGCAGGACAGTGTTGTGGAGAACGCAGTGACTTTCATATTATTTACAAATGAGAACACACTTTTAAATACGTCGGTGAGGCGGACAGTTTAAGAACAGTTACATCCTCTGTGTGTGTGTGTGTGTGTGTGTGTGTGTGTGTGTGTGTGTGTGTGTGTGTGTGTGTGTGTGTGTGTGTGTGTGTGTGTGTGTGTGTGTGTGTGTGTGTGTGTGTGTGTGTGATCGGATTCTCTCCTTTAACACTGTGCTGCTCGTTGTTGTATAAATAAGCTTTATTGTGAAGCTGCTTTCTCTCCAGGATGAGCTGGTGACTGACGTTGTGGTCGTAACGCATGAAGAGGAGCAGCTGGCAGACACACCTCAGGTTCTGTCTCTTCCACCTAAACCCAGTGTGATCCCCGGAGGAGAACCTCTGAAGCCATCAACAGGTGAGCTGCTGTGAACGGCGTGGGAGTGTGGATGTAGCCGGAGTCGCTTTGAGCGCGATGCAGCTAGAAGCCTCAATAAATAGAATCACTCTTCTAATAACTCTTCTTCTCGCTCTTCCTGCAGCGAGCGACTGTAACTTGTGCGGCGCCGCCTCGTCTCTGGTTTGCCCGTCTTGTGACGATCAAACGTTCTGCGACGCCTGTGACGACCTCTTTCACCGCCACCCTTCCAGAGCCAATCACAGGAGAGACAAAGGACTCAGCAGAGCGTTTGTTACAGCGGCCAAAACATCCAGGTGAGGGTGTTTCGTAGTTTGTAAGTTTGTGCAGAAGGAAGTGAGCTGCTCTCAGTGGACCAGCCTGTATAAATCCATCTCTTCTTCACTGTAATTCCGTATATTTGTATTGTTTGCAGTCCGTCTCTGTCCCCGTGGGAGTGCGCTCACTGCACCACGGTGAACGAGATGCGAGCCGTCCTCTGCGCCACCTGCGAACGGCCTCGACTCGCCACGGCCGCCTCCGCCGCTCAGGAAAACCCCACGTCCGTCCCCACGTCCGTCCCCACGTCTCCCAACACGGGTGAGACGAGACACATCGTGCAACTTCATTTAGACGGCGGCTTTAAAGACACAGAAACGCAGCGCTGTGAAAGAGGAGAAGAGATTAAAACACACAAAACAAACAGGAAATTACTCATCGCAGCATGTTTCAGCTAAACAATCATCAAAAACATGTTTCCCTCGTTGACCCGAGCAAACAAAGTTATTGTGTAAATATATGTATCTATATATTTACACATCTAGTGGTGTGAATGTGTCTGTGCTCGCCCCCTCAGAGTGGCAGTGTAAGAGCTGCACGGTAGTGAATCAAGGCAGCAGCATCCTCTGTGAGGTGTGTGAGCGCCCTCGTCTGGCCACTCGACCGTCTGTCGCACCGCTGCCGTCCAGCCCGGGGTCCACGTCTGCCTCCGGAGCAAAGGTCTGTCCCACTGAGGGGGGGGGAGGTCTGTCCCACTGAGGGGGGGGGGGGTCTGTCCCACTGAGG
>JAFEUB010000354.1:210000-252500 GCA_024529925.1 Ophthalmolycus amberensis
ATGTTTCAATAACACATGTTAGTCTTTAAGTCTTAGAATATATCTGTTATTTATGTATTCTTCTTCCCGCCTCTGGAGAGCTGGTTTGAATGAGCGTAACCTCTCCTCTCACACAGACGCTTGTTGTCTGATGGAGCAGAAAGATGAAGCCGGTCAGCAGATCGATTCGCCGTGTGGCCTCCAGACACAGCCGGGACAGGCCGGCCTCTGCGAGTGAGTGTCTGCTGTGAACACCGTCTGTGGCTGCTTGTCTGCACCTCCCGTCACTCAGACAGGAAGTTCACCAGCACTTTGACAAAACTAGTGTCTCCACCATTCATATCTCAAGCCTGTAACCGCCTGAGAAACATTGTCGGAGAAAAAAAAAAACGCTCGACTCTCAAGAATTTTAAGTTAAGTGAGGGGTCACTGACTGATTAGTCTTTAGTTAACAGGTGTGTGTGTGTGTGATCTCACTGATTAGTCGTTAACAGGTGTGTGTGATCTCACTGATTAGTCGTTAACAGGTGTGTGTGATCTCACTGATTAGTCGTTAACAGGTGTGTGTGTGTGATCTCACTGATTGGTCGTTAACAGGTGTGTGTGTGTGTGATCTCACTGATTGGTCGTTAACAGGTGTGTGTGTGTGATCTCACTGATTGGTCGTTAACAGGTGTGTGTGTGTGTGATCTCACTGATTGGTCGTTAACAGGTGTGTGTGTGTGTGATCTCACTGATTAGTCGTTAACAGGTGTGTGTGATCTCACTGATTGGTCGTTAACAGGTGTGTGTGATCTCACTGATTGGTCGTTAACAGGTGTGTGTGTGTGTGATCTCACTGATTGGTCGTTAACAGGTGTGTGTGTGTGATCTCACTGATTGGTCGTTAACAGGTGTGTGTGTGTGATCTCACTGATTGGTCGTTAACAGGTGTGTGTGTGTGATCTCACTGATTAGTCGTTAACAGGTGTGTGTGATCCTGCAGGAAGCACTACAGAGAGTACCTGGTGAGTCTGATCAACGCTCACTCTCTGGACCCCTCCCCTCTCTACGACGCCACGGAGCTGATCAGGGCCTGTGAGAGGTACCAGGTGGACACGCAGAGAGGAGAGAACGAGGACGACAACGCTTACCCCGCTCGACTCCTCAAGGTGACTAACAGTCTGGTTTTTAGAGGGGGGGGGGGGGTCATCTGGTCCAGCTCCTCAGTTCTTGAGTCCATGTTGCAGAAATATTCCAAGTTTCTCTTTTCACGGTTCCTTCAAAATAAAGCAGAAATGTTAAATGCATAATGCAACAATCTGTGAATAAATGAGCGTTTATCTTTAGTATGAAGCTAATTATAATGTCTGTTCTGTGTATGTGTTTTCTGTGATGTTGAAGATTAAGGACTTTAAATCTGTGTTTTTCTTCGACCCACAGAAGCTGATGGAGGTCCCTCTTGGAGAAAAAGTTCCTCGAAACAAATGAAAGGTTACGTGAACACGTCAGCAGCTCATCGAGAGCATCGGAGTGTTGCACAACGGGAGCGTTGACTGACGTCGTGTGGTTGTTGGCGTTGACTGACGTCGTGTGGTTGTTGGCGTTGACTGACGTCGTGTGGTTGTTGGCGTTGACTGACGTCGTGTGGTTGTTGGCGTTGGCTGACGTCGTGTGGTTGTTGGCGTTGGCTGACGTCGTGTGGTTGTTGGCGTTGGCTGACGTCGTGTGGTTGTTGGCGTTGGCTGACGTCGTGTGGTTGTTGGCGTTGACTGACGTCGTGTGGTTGTTGGCGTTGACTGACGTCGTGTGGTTGTTGGCGTTGGCTGACGTCGTGTGGTTGTTGGCGTTGGCTGACGTGTGGTTGTTGGCGTTGGCTGACGTCGTGTGGTTGTTGGCGTTGGCTGACGTCGTGTGGTTGTTGGCGTTGGCTGACGTCGTGTGGTTGTTGGCGTTGGCTGACGTTGTGTGGTTGTTGGCGTTGGCTGACGTCGTGTGGTTGTTGGCGTTGGCTGACGTCGTGTGGTTGTTGGCGTTGGCTGACGTCGTGTGGTTGTTGGCGTTGGCTGACGTCGTGTGGTTGTTGGCGTTGACTGACGTCGTGTGGTTGTTGGCGTTGGCTGACGTCGTGTGGGTGTTGGCGTTGGCTGACGTCGTGTGGTTGTTGGCGTTGGCTGACGTGTGGTTGTTGGCGTTGGCTGACGTGTGGTTGTTGGCGTTGGCTGACGTCGTGTGGTTGTTGCCGTTGACTGACGTCGTGTGGTTGTTGGCGTTGGCTGACGTCGTGTGGTTGTTGGCGTTGGCTGACGTCGTGTGGTTGTTGGCGTTGGCTGACGTCGTGTGGTTGTTGGTGTTGGCTGACGTCGTGTGGGTGTTGGCGTTGACTGACGTCGTGAGGTTGTTGGCGTTGGCTGACGTCGTGTGGTTGTTGGCGTTGACTGACGTCGTGTGGTTGTTGGCGTTGGCTGACGTCGTGTGGTTGTTGGCGTTGACTGACGTCGTGTGGTTGTTGGCGTTGGCTGACGTCGTGTGGTTGTTGGCGTTGGCTGACGTCGTGTGGTTGTTGGCGTTGACTGACGTCGTGTGGTTGTTGGCGTTGGCTGACGTCGTGTGGGTGTTGGCGTTGGCTGACGTCGTGTGGTTGTTGGCGTTGGCTGACGTCGTGTGGTTGTTGGCGTTGGCTGACGTGTGGTTGTTGGCGTTGGCTGACGTCGTGTGGTTGTTGCCGTTGACTGACGTCGTGTGGTTGTTGGCGTTGGCTGACGTCGTGTGGTTGTTGGCGTTGGCTGACGTCGTGTGGTTGTTGGCGTTGGCTGACGTCGTGTGGTTGTTGGCGTTGGCTGACGTCGTGTGGGTGTTGGCGTTGACTGACGTCGTGAGGTTGTTGGCGTTGGCTGACGTCGTGTGGTTGTTGGCGTTGACTGACGTCGTGTGGTTGTTGGCGTTGGCTGACGTCGTGTGGTTGTTGGCGTTGACTGACGTCGTGTGGTTGTTGGCGTTGGCTGACGTCGTGTGGTTGTTGGCGTTGGCTGACGTCGTGTGGGTGTTGGCGTTGACTGACGTCGTGAGGTTGTTGGCGTTGGCTGACGTCGTGTGGTTGTTGGCGGGCTGGTTTGAATCGTCTGTGTCAGCTGGGAGCCAGAGCAACAATAAGGAAGCTTCAATCGGGTGATTTGTGTTCTTGTGTTAAACGTTTTCTTTCCTCGTCGATCATCACCATGAACTGATGATGAAACTCTTTGTTTCTCACGTTTCTGTCTTTCAAAAATACTTATAAAAGGAATTTATTTGAGGTATAAAGTTGGATATTTTTACGAATATGACAGATTGTTGATGTATTTTTGGAGATGTGTGCTTAAAGATTTCTCATGAGCAGAATTATATAAATAAAACAAAAACAAAAAAATGTAAAGAGCCAGAGTTATATTGATATTTAATCGGTTTGTTCTGCTTTATACATGTGAATAAATAAATATTGATTATTTTGAAGTGTGAATTTATTGACTTTGACACTCGTAGTTCTTTGGAACTCTAAAATGACAGTTTATGAATGTTTTGTTCTACATGGAGTGTACTAGAACTCTACCATTTACCATGAAATGTTCTTTGTTCTCCATTTGTTTAAAAGTTATTTACTTTACATACTAAATATTGTTAAAACGAGATTCAATATTATACGGAATAAGAAGTATTCTGGTTATTGATATTAAAGCATAAACAAAGTATTTGAGTACCTTAAAGTATCAAACACTACAACATGGTTACTAAATAGACTGAATGTGGAGCTCATTGTAATGACTTTATATACCGATTGTAGTTTAATCTATAATAGTACTTCAACATGTATTATATTTATGTATTCAATATTTCAAAGCTCTCAGATAAATGTGATTTAAAAAGTACAACATGTACCTCTGAGATGTAGTACAGTATAAAGTACAATATGTACCTCTGAGGTGTAGTACAGTATAAAGTACAATATGTACCTCTGAGGTGTACAGTATAAAGTACAATATGTACCTCTGAGGTGTAGTACAGTAAAAAGTACATGTACCTCTGAGATGTAGTACAGTATAAAGTACTACATGTACCTCTGAGATGTAGTACAGTATAAAGTACTACATGTACCTCTGAGGTGTAGTACAGTAAAAAGTACATGTACCTCTGAGATGTAGTACAGTATAAAGTACAATATGTACCTCTGAGGTGTAGTACAGTAAAAAGTACATGTACCTCTGAGATGTAGTACAGTATAAAGTACTACATGTACCTCTGAGATGTAGTACAGTATAACGTACATGTACATCTGAGATGTACAGTATAAAGTACTACATGTACCTCTGAGATGTAGTACAGTATAAAGTACAATGTTTAACTCTTTTTACTGGATTAATTAATACTTGTACTTCAACTACATTTTGCTGAAGACACACTTTTACTTGTAGTGGAGTATTTTCAGTGTGGTATAAGTATATAAATACCTCTTCTACCACTGGATAAGAGTCTTAAATAATGTGTTTGGTTCTGTGTATATATACACATAATTATATATATATATATATATATATATATATATATATATATATATATATATATATATATATAATATATATAATATATATATATATAATATATATAATATATATATATAATATATATAATATATATATATATATATATATATAATATATATATATATATATATATATAATATATATATATATATATATAATATATATATATATATATATATATATATATATATATATATATATATATAATATATATATATATATATATAATATATATATATATATATATATATATATATATATATATATATATATATATATATATATATATATATATATATATATATATATATATATATATATATATATATAAAATAATAAAATAATAAAAGATGAAAACATCAGATCTTCCCATGTGAGAGGAAGCAGAGGATGTGTTCCCCTCGTGTCTGTGGCCGCTGTCGCCCCCTGGCGGCCAACACGCAGAGCATTTCCTTAAAGTCACGTGACTTCTGGGAAAAGGAGCGCCTGCAGAGAGAGGCAGCAGAGTCCGGACCGCAGAGCCGGAGAGCAGACGCTTCAAGTCCGCAAAGCACCGCGGAGGAAACGCAACCGAGGTAAACGAAACTCAAGAGCTACTTCCTTAATTCAACACCTTCGGAGCCTCTATTTAAACACTGTGAACCACAGGAGCAGGTGAGACAGAACTCAACACTTTGACTCGTTTAGAGACGTGTTGGTGTAGAAACAGCTGTTTGTGTGTGAGGTAATGTTTGTTTATTGGCTCGACTCCAGCGGAACCGGGACGAGGCTTCAATCGATATTTACACCGAACTGAGTCGATGGTTCAACTTTTAGATGTAATATTTGTATTTATTATTATTATTATGAATAAAGTGCTATAAAGTGCGGAGGACGTTCACGTGACGCTGGTTGTTTACTGTTGGTGTGTATTGTGTGCTCTTCAGTCTTAAAGGAGTCATGGCAGCAGGCAGAATAAGATCCACCCGCAGACTGCGCTCGTGGATCGTCGAACAGGTGTGTGTGTGTGTGTGTGTGTGTGTGTGTGTGTGTGTGAGAGAGAGGGGGTGAGGGAGGAAGAAAGGGAGGTGGAGAAGGAAAGGGAAAGGGATACATGAACTCTAGTGACATCACTGTACATCAGTGGTAGTGGTAGTACTCAGATTATGTACTGCAGTAAAAATACTCTGTTACAGTAATAGCACTAGTACTACACAGTAACAGTACAAAGAGCAACAAATCCTCAAATTTGAGCAACTAAAACAATTAAAAAACTAAATTGTTGCCGGTTAATTTTCATTTTTGTTATTTATTTAATATGTATTTAATTTTCCTTAGATATTTGTGAGGCTAGTATTTCAGCAGCCTCTCAGGTATAAGTACATCGTCTGTGTGTGTCCGGCTGCAGGTGAGCAGTGGTAAATACCCGGGGCTGGTGTGGGACGACGACGCCAGAACTATGTTCCGCATCCCGTGGAAACACGCCGGGAAACAGGACTTCCGTAAAGACGAGGACGCCGCCATCTTCAAGGTTTCTAACTCACGTCTTTCTCAGAGAGCCTCTGGTCCCGACCTCCATCCTCACGCAGGGTTTAGTTCTGTCCCACTATCCAATTAGGGGATACAAAGTATAAAAGAAATGAACACAAATGAACACAATTGTACATCATGTTTACTCAGTGTACTCTCACTCAACCACTCACCAGGTGACGTCAGTGAGTCCGTGAGGCTTCAGGCTTTCAGGCTTTAGGGGGACGTTTTGGGATCGGGGTTGACCTCTCCGTGATTTCTCCGCAGGCGTGGGCGAAGTTCAAAGGCAAGCCGACGGACGGGAGTCAGGACAGCCCGGCCTCCTGGAAGACCCGTCTGCGCTGCGCCCTCAACAAGAGCGCCGAGTTCACCGAGGTGATGGAGCGAGCTCAGCTGGACATCTCAGAGCCCTACAAGGTCTACCGCCTGGTGCCCGTCAGCGAGCAAGGTGAGACGCTGGTCTTCAAGATGGCCGACTGTCTGCCGCACACTATATATATATATATATATATATATATATATATATATATATATATATATATATATATATATATATATATATATATATATATAGAGCCAACTATTTTGACATTCATTTTATCAAACAAAAAATATAAAAAACTTTATTTTTTAAATGAGATATTTTGTGTTTTCGACTGTCGGTGCAACAAAACGAGACGTTTGAAGTCCTGAGAAAAAGTGGGACTTTCCGAGGTTTCACAGACGGATTAAATTAAAGATCAGAACAAAGAGAACTTCTTTCTTCTCAGCAGCGTCGGATCAACGAGACATTGGTTGAAGTAGTTTTCAGGTGATGAATCCAGCCGTGGAAGAAGTACTCTGAACATTTACTGAAGTAAAAGTAGTAATACCACGAAGCAGAAATACTCTGTTACAAGTATTCAAAACTTTACTGAAGTAGAATTACAAAAGTTTTAGGCATTAAAATATACTTAAAGTAGCAAAAAGCAGAACAATCTCCATTGTACTATGAGATTGAAGTAACAACAATTCTTTGTTGTAAAGATACTTTTCTGGTGTACAAGTACAACTCTGCTGGTGTACAAGTACAACTCTGCTGTGATATCTGCAGCGATGAGAGACTGAGACGTGAACGACGTGACTCCAGGAAACCGTTTGTTTGTGTACGAATGGAAACACCGAGTCACTCCCGCTCTTCTTCTGTGGTGCTCTGAGACCTCCCACTTCAGTCTCCATGTTGTTCTCTTTCATACGACCTGTGTGAAGCTTTACATTCAGCTTCTCACAGATGAAATGTGTTCACGATGAAACACTTCACATGATCTGTTCTCACCGTCTGTCTGTGTGGAGATCGACGTTACTTAAGGATTCAGTATCTGCACCGATGAATTATTAAAACGACGGCGCTGAAGGAAACAACAGATCGAGTGACATGACCGCACGATCACCTCCTGCTGACTCAGCAAAACAGCCGACACCGGCCCAGAGGAGGCACGCTGAAGCCGGTGAAGCGGGAGGAACGAGCGCTGAGAGCGTTCTCTTTGTTCCGTGTGTGACTCAAACACATGCAGGTGTTTGCTCCTGTTACTGAAGGTTCCGTGTTACTGACGGTTCCGCGTTACTGAAGGTTCCGCGTTTCTGAAGGTTCCGCGTTACTGAAGGTTCCGCGTTACTGACGGTTCCGCGTTACTGAAGGTTCCGCGTTACTGAAGGTTCCGCGTTTCTGAAGGTTCCGCGTTACTGAAGGTTCCGCGTTACTGAAGGTTCCGCGTTACTGACGGTTCCGCGTTACTGACGGTTCCGCGTTACTGACGGTTCCGCGTTACTGAAGGTTCCGCGTTACTGAAGGTTCCGCGTTTCTGAAGGTTCCGCGTTTCTGAAGGTTCCGCGTTACTGAAGGTTCCGCGTTACTGAAGGTTCCGCGTTACTGAAGGTTCCGCGTTACTGACGGTTCCGCGTTACTGAAGGTTCCGCGTTACTGAAGGTTCCGCGTTTCTGAAGGTTCCGCGTTACTGAAGGTTCCGCGTTACTGAAGGTTCCGCGTTACTGAAGGTTCCGCGTTACTGAAGGTTCCGCGTTACTGACGGTTCCGCGTTACTGACGGTTCCGCGTTACTGACGGTTCCGCGTTACTGAAGGTTCCGCGTTACTGAAGGTTCCGCGTTACTGACGGTTCCGCGTTACTGACGGTTCCGCGTTACTGAAGGTTCCGCGTTTCTGAAGGTTCCGCGTTACTGACGGTTCCGCGTTACTGACGGTTCCGCGTTACTGACGGTTCCGCGTTACTGAAGGTTCCGCGTTACTGACGGTTCCGCGTTACTGACGGTTCCGCGTTACTGACGGTTCCGTGTTACTGACGGTTCCGTGTTACTGAAGGTTCTGTTACTGACGGTTCCTTGTTACTGACGGTTCCGTGTTACTGACGGTTCCGTGTTACTGACGGTTCCGTGTTACTGACGGTTCCGTGTTACTGAAGGTTCCGTGTTACTGACGGTTCCGTGTTACTGACGGTTCCGTGTTACTGACGGTTCCGTGTTACTGAAGGTTCTGTGTTTCTGAAGGTTCTGTGTTTCTGAAGGTTCTGTTACTGACGGTTCTGTGTTCTGTGTTACTGACGGTTCTGTGTTCTGTGTTGCTGACGGTTCTGTGTTCTGTGTAGGTGTGGTGGTGCCCGAGAAGAAGCCCAGAGTGAAGGCCGTCAAGAGGAAGAGGAGGAAGAGGAGGAGGAGCAGCAGCGAGTCTGAGAGCAGCGACGGCGATCAGGTGAAGCGGATCAAGACGGAGGAGGTCACGTCCCAGCTGGTGAGTGTTTCTGCTTCTTCATGTGTACTTCTACTACGTCTCCTGTTGTACTTTTTACTGCACTACTTTAATCTGACTGCTGGAGTCGCTTCACACAAACTAACCTGCATGAATACATGAATAAATACTTCAATGTGCCTCTGAAGTACATCGATGGATGAATACATGAGGCCATATTAGTGTGAATATGTGATGACACCACTAAGTGGAGCTCTTCATCCGTAATAACCTGACTGTGTGGCTCTCAGTGTGGTGAAGAGGATCTGCCGTGGATCCCGGTCCAGACACAAGAACCCGCTCAGCACGTCGCCGCGGCGCAGAGAGACGGTGAGTTCATCTCCGCTACGGACCGATCCATCGGTACCATCGGTACCATCGGTACCATCGGTACCATCGGTACCATCGACGCTCTCAACGGTCCTGAACTCAAGGCACTCCTGCACATTAATCACTGGAGTCTTTAGTGAAACCTCAACCTGGAATCCTCCAGAATAAGAGAGGAACTCTAGCTACTGGTGAAGTATTCACAGCGATCAGGGTACTACAGTACATGTACAAATACCTGCATTCAGTAACCTGGTTTCTTGATTGCACAATATTGTGTTAACAAACAGTATCTGCCCACAAAACAAACATTACAAAACAACCGGCTGATCCCTCACTGTTCATTGTATTCATCATAATTATGATTATGATAATAAGATCTATCTCTCTGTGTGCAGTGGTCAATGAGATCCGGTTGGACGTGCGGATCGAGGAGAGCGTCGACGCTCCAACAGGAGGTAATAAACTCAACCTCAAGCAGTTCTCTCTCTGTGGTCTTGATTTTCAAAATAAAAGTCCTGCTCCTCTATGGAAACAGAACCATGATGACTAGAAGGAGAGAGAACTGGAACACGTCTTCAGTGCAGAACAACAGTTACTATGACATCAATCATTAACAAGTTGAATTACTTTGATCATTTATTTGACAAAAATTGGAAAACAATATATATCCAACATTTTTGTGTTGAATATGTTGGAAAAAAATGGAGGCTCCACACGTTATAAATATTAAACTATTCACATGTTTCCAGCCTCTCCTCCCCTCGCTCTCCCTCCTCTCTCCTCTCCTCCTCATCCTCTTGTCTCTCCTCTCTCCTCCACCTCTCCTCCTCTCCTCATCCTCTCCTCCTTATCCTCTCCTCTCTCCCTCCTCTCCCCCTCCTCTCCCTCCCTCCTCCCCTCCTCTCTCTCTCTCTCCCTCCTCTCCCCCTCCTCTCCCTCCCTCCTCCCCTCCTCTCCCCTCCTCCCCTCCTCTCTCCTCCTCTCCTCTCCTCTCCTCTCTCCTCCTCCTCTCCTCTCCTCTCCTCTCTCCTCCTCCCCCTCCTCTCCTCTCTGTGTTCACTTCCTGTAGTTCAGTCAGAGTGTCTCCTCCTTGTGGTCACATGACTGTTGGTCTCAGATGAATCAATCATGACGTCATAGTTTCACACTTTAATGTTTCTACACATTCATGTTAAAGTGAACTCTTTATTAGAGACGTTTATAACGAGACATGGAGAATAAATGTTTATGATGAAATATCATAATTCACTTTTTCTGATGGAAGCGTTCGTAGCACGCGATGCGTTTGAGGACCGTTAGACAGATGTAAATCTGACGAGTAAACTAAACTTTGTAGTTTTGGCGATTGTTTGAAGAAAACATGCTTTTCCGTGTCGTTTTGTGGTTCAGAGGGTTAACAAAAGTACGATAGAGCTCGTTATCTTTTATAGTTCTTAACTACAGTGCAACACCCTTCAGAATAAACTTGAGTCTGCATCTATCTGAGCGACATTACTTGACCTTTTATTTTGAAAGGGTTGTTTTAACCCCCCCCTCTGTCTGTGTCTCTTCAGTTCAGGACTCGTTCAACGTGGTGGTTCATTATTTAGGCCACGAGGTTCTCAAGCGTCAGATCCCGAGCAGCGACGTGCGGATAATGTACTTACCGTCGTCTCACGCTCCGACCACGCCGGCCGTCCTGAAGGGCCGCTTCCCGCGCATCCCGCTGCCGGAGCCGCCGTCCACGCTGCCGGCCGGCTCGGAGCGCCGGGCCCTGTTCACCCTGCTGCCCTTCATGGAGAGAGGCGTGGTGCTGACGGCCACGCGGCAGGGCGTCTACGGCAAGCGCTTCTGCCAGGGCCGGGTCTTCTGGACGGGGCCGCACGGGGCCACGGGGGGGCTGCACAAGATGGAGAGGAACACGGAGCCGGTGATGCTCTTCAGTAAAGACGCCTTCAAGCAACGTGAGTTTAGCGGTTCAATGGTCACATGTGTTGGGTTCTCAAACCAGTGAAGTTGATTCATATATGTTGCAGAACCTTAATCATAGAGTGAAGTTAATTATGTATTTAACTCTTTTCATTATTCATTGTCAGAACTTGACCTCTTCCGTTTGAACGGCGGCGATCCTCCTCAGTGCGGCGTCACTCTGTGTTTCGGAGAAGAGTTGAGCGAAAACGAAGACCCGTCTGCAAAGCTGATAATAGTTCAGGTAAATGTACGTGTTCCCCACGCCTCGCTGTTCATTGATCTCCATGTTTACAAACGTTCACAACGGTTATAACACGAGAATAAAGACGGAGAAATGCATCGTTAAAACTCTACCAGAGTAGATTCAAGTTATAAAACTAAATGCATCTGTACCGGACGATGTCTGACTGATTGTTAATCGTTACTAACTTAACGATGGTTAATAATTATTCCTGACTTAAAACTATTTGCATTTCAAGGATACGTTTGTTTGTCAAATATGAAATATTTCCCCAATAGTGACACTAGTGACAGTGCAGCGTGACCCAAATTAAAGCAACACAGAAACTAAACTTGTACGTAAAAGAAGAAAGAACTGCCAGTAAATAATAATAATAATAATAATAACAACAATGCGTTGCTTGCGCTCCTCTGCAGATCGGCTTCCCGTGGGCAGAGCAGCAGGTCCAGAACGTCCAGTCGCTCTTTGAATCCATCAACATCCTCCAGTCTCTGGCCAGCGAGTCTCCGCTGGGAGAGATTACTCTGAACCTGGTCACCGTGTCTTCAGCCGACTTCGAGACGACCGTCTGTGGGACCGTCTGAGGCACTTTGTCCATTTCAAAATAAGAGACAACCCCTTCTTTTCAAAATAAGAGAATACAGGGCTGAGCGATACGTCGACGTGTTCGTCACGTTAAATGCATCATCTAACAATAGACGACATAAACATGTATCACAGTCTGACTTCAGAAAGACTTCCGCTATCAAAATAAGAGCCTCTAGCTTATGTTTTTGTTTGTTTTCATCTTACAGCACTTATGAAGAACACTTTTTATGCCTGGCCCCTCTATCGACGCAGAGATTAGCGAGTGTGCTGGAAGCACTACATGTCGACGACACTGAGGAGTCGACGCTGCAGCCAAGAAGTCGATCGAACCATTTTGATAATTAATGAATTGATTCGTTGTGAACATCCTCCCGTATCGGCTTCTCAAATGTGACAATCTGTTGTTTTTATGGCACATTCTGTTTGATAGAACATTTTATATCTTAAGGTTCTGGAAGAAATAACATGCAAATTGAAGAACATTGTTTTCATTCACCGGTACCGACGATGGTCGTTGGTTGCAGCACGAGTCGTTTTGTTTCCTTT
Source organism: Ophthalmolycus amberensis (assembly GCA_024529925.1). Classification (NCBI taxonomy): domain Eukaryota; kingdom Metazoa; phylum Chordata; class Actinopteri; order Perciformes; family Zoarcidae; genus Ophthalmolycus; species Ophthalmolycus amberensis. The sequence continues at coordinate 222,477 of JAFEUB010000354.1, forward strand.
GGGTTTTTTCTGGAAATGTTGAAACTGTGACGCACGTGTTTCTGCTCTAGAACCGGCGGTTCCCAACCTGTGGGTGGAGACCCTCAGAGAGGGGCGCCAGTTACATCCGTAACAGGAAAAGATATTACAATAGTCCGACATTTTAGCTTTTATTCTTGTGAATTACTGGATTATTTTAAGGGTTTTTATTCCAAATCAAACAGAAGTCACTGCTTTGTTTCACGTTAGAAAGGTGGGGAACCAGTGCACCCAGTAACGGATACTGTTTTTATACTACAGCACTAAATAAACCTCGTCCTTTAACTCCTTTACACGTCAAATATTAACCTCACAGTAAAATAAAGGAAACACATCACGACAGAAGATGAAGCTGCGACAAAAACACAAAATAGTTTCACACGTGTTTAATGTAACGCCGGTTAGTCAAACTTCATCGAAGGGGATTTAGTCATTGTTCATGTCAGGCTGCTGTAGCTGGTACTTTTATTACAGATGTGGGTTGAAGGTTGTGTTTGATCGGATCTCACACCGGTGAGATGGGGGGGGGGGGGCTAAAGTGTTGCAGTAACTCCAGTCTGCTGAAGCTCAAAATATTAGTTTTGTGTTGAGTGTTTTTTAACTTGGTCGTACTTTTTGTCCGTTTGTTCTTCTTGACGAATTACATAATTTCCAACACAATGTTTGAACTTTCTCGAACACTTTGTGTTTATAAATGTAATGTCAGCGATTACAACTTTTACCTTTGAAGACATATTTTATATTATCATGTTTTAATATATTATCTGTTTATACCAGCAGCCACCAGAGGCGATATAGTTGTTGACAAATACATTAATTATCTTCGCCTACGACTACATCATAGCGTGTTATAAACCATTTATTACCTATTCACTATTTACAAATGCTATAAAGTCATGACCCCAATATTTACAGTCTATATTTTATTAATTACTTCTGAGACGGGGACAGGACGACCACACTACGAGGGTTTCATGATATGAACCGCTGAGCACACCACACGCAACATCAACTTTTTACTTTTGGGCTTCAACAAATTAAGTTTTTTGTAGAACTTTTGGATTGTGAGGTGTTTCTGTTATTTTGTCCACCTCCTGGAGCCTGTGAATATCTAGGAATTTAAAAGACAAAACGGGACCAAAAACACCACAGGTGCATTACACAAAGGTGTTAAAAGGTGACTGTTCCTTTAAATCAGAGGGTTGTTGGAGCACAAGGCACACTGGGGGGGGGGGGGGGCTTTAGAGGTCTACCAAACTTGTAAATATGTTGTTATTTATGCATGTTCTATGTTATGTCCCTGTTGCATTAAAGACAAACCTAAACTCTGGTGTGTTGTTGTTAAAGTCACAGACCGTGAACACACGTGAGCTACTTCCTCGTCTAGATGTTCCCGTTGGCCGGCGAGGCGAGCTCTGCGATCTTGGTGTTGAGTTTCTGATTGGTCCAGTCCTTCGTAATGTCGTCCAGGTGGCTGTCAAAATCCACCAGCAGCGCCTGATCGCCGGACTCCAGCATCTGACCGGCTATGGCCTGAGTCTCCTCCCACTGTCTCAGCATTATCCTGCACACAGCGGACGGGTCGGTGTTACTGTCGTCAATGTTGATTTAAGAATCACAGCGATATCGACTCGTTCGTTTCCAAGCACAAAGGATTTGAAGGGTTGAACCAGTTTGGGGGATAAAAATCTGGAGTGACGTAGAGACGCCGGATACGTCTCTGGTAGCAACCTGTCAATCACTGTGTAGCCCCGCCCTAAAGCATCCCCTGCTTTATGGTCTGTGTGACTCTAAATGGACCATAATGTACTAAATGAACATCATGCTGTATTGAAGAAGACTTGAAACTAGAGATTGAGACATAAACTCATGTTTACAATGTTTACTGAGGTAATAAATCAAGAGAGAAGTAGAGTCATTTTCTCACAGACTTCTATACAACCAGAGGAGTCGCCCCCTGGTGGTCACTAGAGAGAATGCAGCTTTAACAGACCTGAAGGTTGCCGCCTGGTAGAAACATATTTCGTGACATTTGAGCTCTAAATTCTAATCGTTTGTGCCGAATATGAATAAATTCTCTGCTGGCGTTCCCGAGACATGGTGTTGAAATGTCCTCTCTGACTCACGTGTGTTTGTCTTTCAGCATCCATCTTGAATCTTTGCGCTCGTACATGACGATGGGAGGAACGCGATAGTCTGAAGTCATCTTACTGCCATCAAGCTGTGGAGCAAAAAAACACACATTCAATATATTCGTCAAACTAATCTGCATTTATAGAACAAAAAAAGACTAAAGGTAAAAAGAGGAGGAGCTTAAATGCTCACCATTAACAACACTGCGTTGTCAAACTGCTCAGAGATCTTGTCGGCTATCTTCAGCGCACACGGAGTCGGGCTGTCGAGTTCAAAACATGAAGAGATAGAAAAAGGCTTGTTTTACATTCTACTAATCATCTGGTGTGAGATGTAGTGCAGAGATAATAAAGTAAACTCACCTGCTGTCTGACACGCAGGCGTTGGCTTGATAGTATCCCACAATCCTCTGCTGAGTCTGTGAACACCACACATCCACCTGAGACAAGAGAAGTTACTTTACCGAGTCTCTTCTGAGCAAAGACCAAAGACTTTGGTGACAAATCAGACTCTTTGTGCTGCAACTGCTGGACGACGATTTCTATGATCTTAACCACCAAACCCTCTCGGCCTCATGTCCTCTACTGGGAGCTGCTGCTCTACATCTACATCGTTTCATACGCCATGTTCAGCAGTAAAAGTTTGCATACACACAGCAGAGAGGCACTGGTGATGCAACCAGCAGTATAGTGCATCTAGTGACTCAACACCTGGAGAATCCGAGGGCCGATGCCAGACTGTTGTTTGTAGATTTCAGTTCAGCCTTTAACACCCGACAGCCTCACGTTCTCCTGAATACACTGCAGCTGATGAATGTCAGCCCCTTCACTATTAGGTGGTACCACTCATTCCTCACCAACCGTACCCAGCAGGTCAGGGTGAACAGGACCTTGTCTGAACCCTTGACCATCAACACCGGCGCCCCCCAGGGGTGCGTCAGTCCACCAGTCCTGTTCACCCTGTACACTAATGAATGTACACGCAGCACTGCTAACAACTACATGGTCAAGTGTTCTGATGATACAGCCGTCCTGGGTCTCATGTCTGACACATCGGATACAGCTGTGTACAGACATGAGATTCAGAACTTTGTCCAGTGGTGCGACAAACACTTCCTCATCCTCAACGTCAGGAAAACAGAAGAGATGGTATTCGACCCCAAACACATTGGAGACCACTCACCAGTGGTTATTGATGACCAGAACATTGCACAGGTTGACTCCTACAGATACCTGGGCATACACATTAATAATAAACTGACATGGAGTGTTCAGGTAGAAAATGTCTGTACTAGGGTCCAACAGCGGCTCCACTTCCTCCGCAGGCTGAGGGTCTTTGGTGTCAACCAGAAAGTGTTGCTCCTCTTCTACCACGCCATCGTTGAGAGCGTCCTGCGGTTTGGCAACCTCAGTGTGCAGCTGAAAGCCCAGATCACCGGCTAACACAAAGCCATGAAAATCATGGGAGTCAGACAGCATCCCACACTCCAGGCCGTCTTTGATGAAACTATCATCAGACAGGCCCAGAAGATCATTTCAGACCCACTCATATCCTCCACCCTGAATACAAGCTTCTTCCCTCAGGCAGACGCTTCAGACTCCCCCAGTGCAGCTCAACCGCTTCAACAACTCTTTTGTCCCGTCGTCCATCAAAGCCCTAAATGGCAAGCTAGCCAGAGCTTAACCCTGGAACACCGGTTTTTATTTATTTTAATATCTTAACTATACACTACTGGTGCGTTATACAATGGGCAGTGTGAATGTGTTTGTTGGCCGGTGGCAGTCTTTTGTAAGTCTTTTGTAAGTCTTTTGTAAGTACTGTAGGTACTGTGTGTGCGGGTATGTGGACTGGCGACAGTCTGTGGATGTAATGTATGTATGCAATATGTTATTTGTATTGTATTGTTTTTTAACAGCAGACACGACACTGTATGTATGTTTCCAAGACAAATTTCCTTCGGGACAATAAAGTCTATCTTATCTTATCTTATCTTAAACGGCCTCATAGTCAGCAGAACACACAGCGGCTGTAAAGCAGTTTATAACTAAAGCCAGGAAATGTTTAATATTAGTGAGAGAGAGAGAGAGAGAGACAGAGAGAGAGTAAACTGAAGTAAAGGGTCTACATACTCAGGTGTGTCCTACCTGTGTACTGAAGTAAAGGGTCTACATACTCAGGTGTGTCCTACCTGTGTACTGAAGTAAAGGGTCTACATACTCAGGTGTGTCCTACCTGTGTACTGAAGTAAAGGATCTACATACTCAGGTGTGTCCTACCTGTGTACTGAAGTAAAGGGTCTACATACTCAGGTGTGTTCTACCTGTGTACTGAAGTAAAGGGTCTACATACTCAGGTGTGTCCTACCTGTGTACTGAAGTAAAGGGTCTACATACTCAGGTGTGTTCTACCTGTGTACTGAAGTAAAGGGTCTACATACTCAGGTGTGTCCTACCTGTGTGAGAGCCAGCTGACTGATGGGAGCCAGAGGCAGGTGTGAGTGGAGCAGCGGAACACAGTCTGTCACACAGACAGCGCCACCTGCAGAGCCGGAGGACAACAGCAGCCCGTTGATGCTGCACCGCGGAAAGAGACAAGCGTGCAGGTACATCTTCACGTAGGCCCGACAGGACAGCTCCACCTCGCCCATGATGACTCACCGTCACTGTGAGGACACACGGAGACACGGAAGCATCGAAAAGTACCTTCAACCGTCTGACTTTACTGTCCAAGCTGCACTAGACTGGAACTGCATCTCAGTGACCAGTAGAGGACGCACAGTTCATCTAAAGCTCAGTTAAAGAAATGGTTAGTTAGTACCCAGCTCTGTCAGCACTAGAATGGAACTGCACCTCACTGTCCTCAATCTGTCTGCTGTCCCCTGTCTGTCTGCTGTCCCCTGTCTGTCTGTGTCACCTGTCTGTCTGTCTGTCTGTCTGCTGTCCCCTGTCGACCCTCATCTCCCAGCATGCATCTTTCTTACTGTTGTTCAGCTGTGTCTGACTCACTTATATATTTAACACTCTGCATGCTTTTGTTTTGTCCTCTGACATTAGATGCTTTTAGTGTCTAACAATGCAGCATAATCTTGTCTTTAGTCCGTGTTTCTATTTAACATAGTTATCCTCATTTGATTGTCTTTGTGTTGAATGTGTCTTGTTAGTACTTGACAATGTAGTGCAAGAGTCTCCTGAATGATGGTACTACTTATATTAATATTCTCACTTCTTTCATAGTTCGTGCACGCTTTGTAAACGGTCAATATTGCATTACTTTGTAACATCTGCCTCTTTGGACTACAGATGAAAAATAGCCTCTTGGAGCATTTACAGCAATGTTTTTATTAATGTGCACTGTCCCTTATCAAATAAACCTATAAATAAACCCACTGAAGCAGAGGCTGAAGACACGTGACCCGTCACATGTGAACGACAACACTTTTACAAACATTACAACCTGCAGTCGTCACTAATTCACCTGAAAATAAGGAATACATCTCCCCCAAAGGTTGTGTTTTAGCTAAATAAACCAGCTAGCTTCATTAGCATTAGCATACTAGCAGACCAATCAACACTGAATCAAGTCTTACCTTAAGAGATATACGATATAACGGAGTGACCGTAAGGTAACGAATCCGTACTTTCAGATCCTTAAATATGTCGGGTTTATTGAACGGTTTTAAGGTTTCGAAAGAGCTTAAACGGCTAACTGTTTCTCTTAACAGCTCATTCTAACCAGCGTCTGAACAGGTACTTCCGGTCCCGCCCATAATATAGGTCTATCTATCCGATTGGTCGAGGGGTCGATCATTGTGATCCAATTGCAGCAATGAGGTGTCAATCATTTCTTCTCAGCCTTCTTCAGCTGCTGTGTAATGGTGCCGCTCTACAGCAGGGCGCCCTCTAGTGGAGAAGATGTCGCCTGTAATGAGAGTTCGTTGAAAGGGATATAAATGGGAAACGCTTATAGCGTCGCTGTCCTGTGAGAACCGCCCGTTTTCAGCTTTGCGACGATGCATTTTCCATCTGATCTAAGGCTTTTTAAAGAGTTCTGGATGAAGGACGAGAGTTTTCACAACTCAATGAATACGTCATCCTTCTCTGAAGCCCTTGTGGAAGACAAAGTAAAGAACATTTGACTTTGTTCCTTTTTCACTATTATGTAGGTGGAGATTTGTCTGACGTTACTCTACTTCGGGTTTGGTTTTTTTGTTAAGGGACAAAGCTGTAAAACTAAATTGAAGGTAAAACTTTTGCATTACAAATGGTCGCACAACACTCAAGCGTCCAGCAGATGGTTCTGTTAAGTTATCACCTTTCTCCCAAAACAAACCCATGTCTTGTTGTGAGCAATAATGTGAAAATACTAGGAGTTAAAGAACAAAGTCTGCATGTTTTACAAGTACAGCAGTAGAACTGAAATCAGTTACGATCATTAGTGTCTGAATCCTTCGCTGTATTCAGGTCAGTGAGATCACTACGTGATGCCGGACTTTACTGTTTTCTAAAAGACAGTCATTGTTGAGATTACAGGATACAAAGGCAGGTTTATTTTAATTTGACAAGTCACTGCAATAGCGTAGATGCAAGCAGTCTCTGTAGAACCTCCAGTGTTGCGATGCCTGGAACAAAAGAGATTTTAGGGAAATCAGTATTTAAAAACCTGAAATCAGATTGCCGAGTTCAATTACATACCCTGACCATTGCTGTTCTGGATTTGATTGAAGACTATATCCATACCCAATATAAAGTTTACTATTTGAATCCATTTGGGGAAAGGTTGGACAATCATTTTAGCATGGCTGCTGGGGGAGGTAGCGAGGGGCCGGCAGCCGGGGAGGGTAGAGGGCCAGCAGCCGGGGCGGGTAGAGGGCCGGCGGGTAGAGGGCCGGCAGCCGGGGCGGGTAGAGGGCCGGCAGCCGGGGCGGGTAGAGGGCCGGCAGCCGGGGCGGGTAGAGGGCCGGCAGCCGGGGCGAGTAGAGGGCCGGCAGCCGGGGCGGGTAGAGGGCCGGCAGCCGGGGCGGGTAGAGGGCCGGCAGCCGCGGCGGGTAGAGGGCCGGCAGCCGCGGCGGGTAGAGGGCCGGCAGCCGCGGCGGGTAGAGGGCCGGCAGCCGCGGCGGGTAGAGGGCCGGCAGCCGCGGCGGGTAGAGGGCCGGCAGCCGCGGCGGGTAGAGGGCCGGCAGCCGGGGCGGGTAGAGGGCCGGCAGCCGGGGCGGGTAGAGGGCCGGCAGCCGGGGCGGGTAGAGGGCCGGCAGCCGCGGCGGGTAGAGGGCCGGCAGCCGCGGCGGGTAGAGAGCCGGCAGCCGCGGCACCTCTGCCGACAGTTGCTGGGGCGGATAGCTGGGCCGCTGGGGCACCTTGGGCGGCTGCTGGGGCGGATAGCTAGGCCGCCGGAGCACCTTGGGCGGCTGCTGGGGCAGATAGCTAGGCCGCTGGGGCACATCTGTCGGCCACTGGGGTGGATAGCTAGGCCGCTGGGGCGGATCTGTCGGCCGCTGGGGCACATCTGTCGGCGGCAGGGGCACCTTTGGGGACTGCTGGGGCACATCTGTCGGCCGCTGGGGCACATCTGTCGGCCGCTGGGGTGGATAGCTAGGCCGCCGGAGCACCTTGGGCGGCTGCTGGGGCGGATAGCTAGGCCGCCGGGGCACATCTGTCGGCCGCTGGGGCACATCTGTCGGCCGCTGGGGCACCTTTGGGGACTGCTGGGGCACATCTGTCGGCCGCTGGGGCACCTTTGGGGACTGCTGGGGCACATCTGTCGGCCGCTGGGGCACCTTTGGGGACTGCTGGGGCACATCTGTCGGCCGCTGGGGCACATCTGTCGGCCGCTGGAGAGGATAGCTAGACCGCTGGGGCACATCTGCCGGCCGCTGGGATGGATAGCTAGGCCGCCGGAGCACCTTGGGCGGCTGCTGGGGCGGATAGCTAGGCCGCCGGGGCACATCTGTCGGCCGCCGGGGCACAGCTGTCGGCCGCTGGGGCGGATAGCTAGGCCGCCGGAGCACCTTGGGCGGCTGCTGGGGCAGATAGCTAGGCCGCTGGGGCACATCTGTCAGCTGCTGGAGAGGATAGCTAGACCGCTGGGGCACATCTGTCGGCCGCTGGAGAGGATAGCTAGGCTGCTGGGGCACATCTGTCGGCCGCTGGGGCACATCTGTCGGCCGCTGGAGAGGATAGCTAGGCCGCTGGGGCACATCTGCCGGCCGCTGGGGCACATCTGCCGGCCGCTGGAGAGGATAGCTAGACCGCTGGGGCACATCTGCCGGCCGCTGGGGCACAGCTGTCGGCCGCTGGGGCGGATAGCTAGGCCGCCGGAGCACCTTGGGCGGCTGCTGGGGCAGATAGCTAGGCCGCTGGGGCACATCTGTCAGCTGCTGGAGAGGATAGCTAGACCGCTGGGGCACATCTGTCGGCCGCTGGGGCACAGCTGTCGGCCGCTGGGGCGGATAGCTAGGCCGCCGGAGCACCTTGGGCGGCTGCTGGGGCAGATAGCTAGGCCGCTGGGGCACATCTGTCAGCTGCTGGAGAGGATAGCTAGACCGCTGGGGCACATCTGTCGGCCGCTGGAGAGGATAGCTAGGCTGCTGGGGCACATCTGTCGGCCGCTGGGGCACATCTGTCGGCCGCTGGAGAGGATAGCTAGGCCGCTGGGGCACATCTGCCGGCCGCTGGGGTGGATAGCTAGGCCGCCGGAGCACCTTGGGCAGCTGCTGGGGCGGATAGCTAGGCCGCCGGGGCACATCTGTTGGCCGCTGGGGCACATCTGTCGGCCGCTGGGGCACATCTGTCGGCCGCTGGAGAGGATAGCTAGGCCGCTGGGGCACATCTGTCGGCTGCTGGGGCACCTTTGGGGACTGCTGGGGCACTGGGATCACCTTCTCTGCTGCCTGTTAATTAAAACGCAGATCATTTGACAGATACTGGACTTCTGGCACAGACTGATCATGTAGTTGCTGAGATTTAGCGTCAGGCTGGTAATTAGTTGTGTTTTGTAGCTACTTGCCTTATATACAGTTGAGGTTGAACCACCAACACCACGATGCCAAGTCCTCCATGAAGAGCCGTATTCAGTTTTCAAGCCACTTGAATATGGTTGATAGCCTGCAACTGGTACTTCATTATCGCCATGCTTCTCAGCAGATCTAATACTGAAACCTGTAGAGCAGACATGTTAGTCCATGCATACAAACATTTAGGCTTCACAACTTTGCTAAACTCACCATGTGCTTGATGTCTTCCAACAGCTAGCAAGAACAGAAACCATCTAGACAAGACATCCCAGAGTTACTATGATTTACTAATGAGTGGAAAAACTGAAACAATTAAACAGAATAACGTTTAAAACTTACTGTAAGATAAACCCCATAGCTTCAGCCTCGGTTGTAGGCCAGTGAAGCCGCAAACTCAATCACTCCTCCTACAAACCCACACAACTGAACCAGAATGAAAACAGGAAGTTACTGAAGCTTTTTAAGCTCACCCATCTTACCGTGATGATTAACTGGACACAGGTGTGAGCAGTTGAAGTCAGGTGTGGCTAATTATCTGAAGTCAGGGAACCACTGCATTATTTTCACTAGGAAAGGCTCGTTCAACGGCCTTTTGCATTTTATTACTGATCATGATTTTTTGTAGAAAGGTGAGTACAAAACAAGTGCAGACAAGTAAATAAAGACATATAGGAGCCAAGAAATGGTACAACGTAAGACAGGGACGAAAACAAAGGGGCCGTAAGGACACTGAGGAAAATAACGTAACATATAAGATAATAACATAGCTTTCAACTGGTATTATATATCATCATTTTTATCAAGGGCACTTTAACAAACAAATGGCTAGTTTCCAACTTTCGAATATATTAGTTCATTCAAGTCTGAAGAGCTGTTGCGGCTACTTTTTCACTTTTACAGCTGTTGTGGAATATTTCTACGCTATTCGGGAGAAGAAAGTGAAGGTTTTCAGTTAATATCAAATAAAACAGAGTCTGATGAATAATCAAAGTTGTGATGTCAATTTATTTGCCTGCAGGCAAAGAGCGCAGTCTCACAAAGACTACTTTAAACTGTGAATGCAGAGAGTTATTTAACAATATGTTACAAGTAGTTACATTTACAACCGGCCCTTTGTGGGCGACCATGATGCTGATGTGGCCCGGAGTGAAAATGAGTTTGAGACCCCTGGCCTAAGCAGTCTCAATGCATGCTCATTTATGCTCAGACAGCTTCCTCTCTTTTCAGCTGAGCTGGCAAGAATACACAAAGGAAACAAATGAAAAGGCGCAAGTCATCATCCGAGCCTTGGACACTTCCTTTAAGAAAACAGGAAGGCGCTTTATCTCCTGTTTGCAGGAGATATACCTTGGTCCACAGTTTTTGCCTTACAGGAAACCGTTTTAACACACAGCAGATGCTTCCTTTTAGGCCATTGTGACACATGTTACAGAAGCTTTTGCAGAGACCATGTTAAAAACATATTTTTACCGTCACACAGCTAATTAAAAAAACGGCTGAACAGTTACTTCTGGTTCCGCCCACAGCAACTCAATGTATTCATCTGATTGGCCGAGACATTGATCATTGCAATCCAGTTGGGGCAACGAGGTGTCAATCATTTATTTTGGCCTTCATCATCTGTTGTGTAATGCTTATTATGTACAGCAGGGTGTCCATTAGTTGGGAGGGAGTCACCTGTAATATGAGTTCTGTGTCAGGGATAACAATAGAAAACACAGTGGTGGAAGAAGTATTCAGAAGTAATCTACAGCAATAATTCATATTCTATAATACATGTCTGTAGCGTCGCTGTCCTGTGAGAACCACGCATCTCTAAAAAGAACAAACAGCATGTTTTCAGCTTTGTGACAATGCATTTTCCAGCTGATCCAAGAGGCTTTTTAAAGACTTTATTAAGCTGAAGGAGGATTTTCTCAACATATAAAGGAATATTCAACATCAACACATCTGGAGATACGTGGTTTTCCGTGGACACGAAGGGGGTGAAAAGCTGTCAAGACAAATGTTCATCCTTCCATTCTCTTCTGCTTATCACGGGCCGGGTCACGGGGGCAGCAGGCTGAGGAGGGTATTGCAGACGTCCCTCTTCACAGCAACATTTTCCAGATCCTTCCAAGGAATCCAGAGGCGTTCCCAGAACAGACGAGGTATAGAGTCCCAATCCCAATGTCCCCCCTAAAGCCTCAAACCCAGGGACTTACTGACGTCACCTGGTAAGTGGTTGAGTGTGAGAGACTGTGAGGGCTTGAAATGGTGTAAATAAGAGTGGAACAGCACTTTGCACAACATATCACTTTACCATGACAATGACAAAAAATAAGATGTACAATTGTGGTGAACACATGAGTCGTCTTTGTTTACCTTCTATGTCTCAATGCTTTCCCTAGTTACCCCAGGTTTAACGTCACATTGCAATGATTTGTGGGTAGTTCCTTAGGCAAAGTAGGCATCAAATGCTGACTTACGTAAAGGGTTCATAAAGGGCTCAAAATGTCTGCCAGAGAGCCCTCAAACACAACGCTTTGACAGTGGGACAGAACTGTTGGGAACGAAACGGAGCATGTTTGAGTTATCAGCAAATATGAAAACTAAATTGAGATGTTTGCCTTCCAGCGACGCTCCCTCTTAATCCACAAAGATCTGGTACGATAGCATCACTGCTTATGCCGCACAGAACCGTCTGTCCATCTCATGCTCAATTATACCCTCACTCATGAACAAGACCCCAAGATACTTTTACTCCCTCACTTGGACAGTGGCGATCCACCATTTTCCAGCAGAGAACCATGGCCTTAAACTTAGAGGTACCGACTCTCATCCCAACCGCTACACACTCTGCTGCAAACTGCCCCAGTGCGAACTGAAGGTCACGTTCTGAAGGACCCAACAGAACCACATCGGCATAAAGCAGGGACGCAATTCTGGGGTCCCCGAACTAGACACCTCTCCCTGGATGCGCCTTGTAATGATAAGCAATGGGGTAATACAAAATACTATATACTACATTTTAAACAGGGTTTGCACGTTGCAAAAGTTCTTGCCCACAATACAGTCACGCTAGCAACCTTTGGAAAAAGATGATGTTCTGGAACAGATGCAAAGGATATTTTATCATCAGTCTTATATAGTCACACATGTCCAATTTTTGGATCATTAATAGTAAGCCTTTATCACGAAAGCAATTGGGGTGTTAGTAGGGTGCAGCAGTGGAGTTCTGAACAGGCCTAAAACAAAGTTAGATACACCGAGTGTATCTGAAACCTCAACCAACAACCAACTAACCCAACGTTTCAGGTTGCAACCCCAAAACCTGACCTGAAAGATGTAATCTCAGTGAGATCACTACTTGATGCTAAACTTCACAGTTGTCTAAAAGGATAATTCATTGAAGAGATTACAGGAAACAAAGTAAAGTTTATTTGTTAATTTGACGAGTCAATGCAAAGGCTCAGTTGCAAGCAGTCTGTAGAACCTCCAGTGTTGTGATGCCTGAAACACAAAAAAATGGTTTTAAGGAAAATCTGCATTTGAAAACCTGAATCAGATTACTTAGTTATTTTACATACCCTTCCCATTGCTGCTCTGGATTTGATTGAAGATCATATCCATACCCAATGTTATTATGAAGTTTACTATTTGAATCCCTTCGGGGAGCTCCTCAGGCAAAAGTTGGACAATTCTTGTAGCATGGCTGGTGGGGCAGGTAGCGAGGGGCCTGGTTGGGGCACCTGCCGTCTCTGCGACTGCTGGGGCAGGTAGCGAGGAGCCTGGTTGGGGCACCTGCCGTCTCTGCGACTGCTGGGGCAGGTAGCGAGGAGCCTGGTTGGGGCACCTGCCGTCTCTGCGACTGCTGGGGCAGGTAGCGAGGAGCCTGGTTGGGGCACCTGCCGTCTCTGCGACTGCTGGGGCAGGTAGCGAGGGGCCTGGTTGGGGCACCTGCCGTCTCTGCGACTGCTGGGGCAGGTAGCGAGGGGCCTGGTTGGGGCACCTGCCGTCTCTGCGACTTCTGGGGCAGGTAGCGAGGAGCCTGGTTGGGGCACCTGCCGTCTCTGCGACTGCTGGGGCAGGTAGCGAGGGGCCTGGTTTTGGCACCTGCCGTCTCTGCGACTGATGGGGCAGGTAGCGAGGAGCCTGCTTTGGTCACTTGCTGTCTCTGAGGCTGCTTGGGCGGACATCTGTGCCTGCTGGGGCACTTGAGGCTGCTGGGACACTTGAGGCTGCTGGGACACTTGAGGCTGCTGGGGCTGATAACCAGACTTTGCAAGAAATTTAAAAGTTTACCTCCGACAGCCACAGGTGGCAAAGACTGATTATTTGGTTGCACTTGCGGCTGCTGCTGCTAGGGATAGCCAACCTGCTGGGGCACCTGAGCCAACTACTGCTGGGGAGGATAGCCAGGCTGCTGCTGCTGCTGCTGCTGCTGGGGAGGATAACCAGGCTGCCGAGGCACCTGGGGGTGCTGCGGAGGAGGATAGCCAGGCTGCCGGGGCACTTGGGGCCACTGGAGAGGATAGCCAGGCTGCCGGGGCACCTCGGGCTGCTGCTGCGGCTGCTGGAGAGGATAGCCAGGCTGCCGAGGCACTTGGGGCCGCTGGAGAGGATAGCCAGGCTGCCGAGGCACCTCGAGCCGCTGCTGCTGCTGCTGCTGCTGCTGCTGAGGAGGATAGCCAGCCTGCCGGGGCACCTGAGCCAGCTACTGCTGGGGAGGATAGCCAGGCTGCCGGGGCACCTGGGGCTGCTGCTGCGGCTGCTGGAGAGGATAGCCAGGCTGCCGGGGCACCTTGGGCCGCTGCTGCGGCTGCTGGAGAGGATAGCCAGGCTGCCAAGGCACCTTGGGCCACTGCTGCGGCTGCTGGAGAGGATAGCCAGGCTGCCGGGGCACTTGGGGCCACTGGAGAGGATAGCCAGGCTGCCGGGGCACCTTGGGCCGCTGCTGCGGCTGCTGGAGAGGATAGCCAGGCTGCCGGGGCACTTGGGGCCACTGGAGAGGATAGCCAGGCTGCCGGGGCACCTCGGGCTGCTGCTGCGGCTGCTGGAGAGGATAGCCAGGCTGCCGGGGCACTTGGGGCCACTGGAGAGGATAGCCAGGCTGCCGGTGCACTTGGGGCCGCTGCGGCTGCTGGAGAGGATAGCCAGGCTGCCGGGGCACCTCGGGCCGCTGCGGCTGCTGGAGAGGATAGCCAGGCTGCCGGTGCACTTGGGGCCGCTGGAGAGGATAGCCAGGCTGCCGAGGCACCTCGAGCCGCTGCTGCTGCTGCTGCTGCTGCTGCTGCTGCTGGAGAGGATAGTGTTGAGAGAAACGTAGAAAAATTGTAAACACATTATCATATTGTGCTCGCTTGCAAATATACATGCATTAAAACTTAGCACACACACACAGTTCAGAGACAGAGAGACTGAACTAGGACAAAATGTACACTGCTGGCTGCTTCCCGTTAGCATAAACAAAAAAGACCTTAGACAGGCATAACGTACACACAGGGCCTCTTCCTGTAATCAGAAACAGAACGCCCCAACCACTGTCACATCATGTGGGAGGGAGAGAATAGAACCCATAAATACTGAAGACTCTAGTCTCACTCTTACACTTCTTCTCCGCTCTTCAGCAGAGACACTTGGCACTCAGCCTGCGCTCTTCTCAGAGAAAACTTAGATTCTACTTAAAATAATCGAAAAAGCACCACCAGCCAAGGCAGGCATACCACCCATGTCCGGTGTAAAACGACAATCTGGTAATAAAAAGCTACCGTAGCCGATGGAGAACTAGCTAACTGTCAGAAAGCCCGGGTCGCTCCCCGGCCGACGACAAAAAAACCAATCCACGTGAATTCCGAACTCACGTAACTACCGCCCATTCGGCGTTTCTACAGACATACCACCCGTGTCCGGTGTAAAACTGCAAACAGGTTAAAACACACAAATACCGATCTTGCATGAACATAACCAAAACTAACCAGGTTTGAAATCCACCCAACAATGGCCATGGCAGCAGCAAGCGGCTGGCACACCGATTTAGAAACAGATGATGACCACAGAAGGCCCTCAATGGACGCCCTTAGAAGAACATTAGAAATAAATCACGGGTGTCAGCTACAGAAAACACCTCCCTTGCAAAAGGATGTAATAGGAAAAGTAACCTTGGTAGAAGGAGATATAACCAGCCTCGATGTCGGAAACGGACCCAACTGTTTCTTTAACCCCGCAAATTGCGGATTGACTAATGCAGCAGGAGTATCTGCCGCACTAGAGCGGAGGTTCGGAACCCAGATTAACCGCTTCTGTGAAGGTAAAGTCCCTATAGGAGGACTGCCTGAGGGAACTATACTCAAACAAAGCCTAAAAAGGAGAAAGAGGGGCAGTATCTGGTACACATACCATATCACCCATGCCCACAAGGGATGAGTGTAGAAGACCAAGAAAGGAAACTCACAAGTATGCTAGGAAAAGGACTAGGAATGGTAAACCAGGGAGAAATCATTGTCACCACCCTCTTCGGGAACAGAAACTTCCACTACCAACCACAAGCAGCAAACGCTAGACCAACACAAAACATCGTTCTGGTCCTCAGAGACCCAAACACATACAGAACGTTCAAAACTCGCCTGGAAAATCTCCCGGTGAACCCAAATCAAAACCCAAATCTAGGAAACATATACCGACCCCTACCGGACGAAATACCACCCATACGGTACCCTGTACCCCCAAGTGCACCTCCCAGTGCCCCTCGTCCCGGACAATACGCGTTCGAAGAAGACAAATGGGGACTAGACCCCCTGGAACCACTGGTAGGGCCCGCACCGGGACAAAAGGACTGTTTTCCCGCAGCTCTATTCAACATAGTCAGGGAACAATCCCCAAGTAGAAGACAGCCTAAACAGCTACCAGACCCCATAAGGGACACAGACATCCAGCGAGTCAGAGGAGGTATTGGACCACCTATACCCCCAAGAAATAGGGGACCACCCCCACTCCCACCACCCCCGAGAGACCCAGAACCTGATGAGCCCGATAGGGAAAATGTTATTCAGGGCCATCATTTTCACTCAGCAGGAACCTACTTCATAATCCAAGCCGCTAGACCGGACAAAGAGCCTGATTGGCCAGAGGGCAACAGAAATGAGATAGGGCCCCTGTTCTTATATAGGGAATACCACGTAGACATTGGAAATGACCATGCGGCGGAAGCCGAGGTACGTAGAGCCATGGGAGCTAGCTGCTACCTAAATATCAGACAAAGACTTGAAAAGACTGGTGCACCTCGGGCTGCTGCTGCTGCTGCTGCTGGAGAGGATAGCCAAGCTGCCGGGGCACCCTGGGCCGCTGCTGCTGCTGCTGCGGCTGCTGCTGAGGAGGATAGCCAGGCTGCTGGTGCACCTCGGACAACTGTTGCTGCTGGAGAGGATAGCCAGGCTGCTGGTGCACCTCGGACAACTGTTGCTGCTGGAGAGGATAGCCAGGCTGCTGGTGCACCTCGGACAACTGTTGCTGCTGGAGAGGATAGCCAGGCTGCCGGGGCACCTGGGGCTGCTGCTGCTGGAGAAGATAGCCAAGCTGCCGGGGAACCGCGGGCCGCTGCTGCTGCTGCTGCTGGAGAGGATAGCCAGGCTGCCGGGGAACCCCGGGCTGCTGCTGCTGCTGCTGCTGCTGCTGCTGCTGCTGCTGGAGAGGATAGCCAGGCTGCCAGGGCACCTCGGGCTGCTGCTGCTGCTGGAGAGGATAGCCAGGCTGCCTGGGCACCTTGGGCCGCTATTGCTGCGGCTGCTGCTGGAGAGGATAGCCAGGCTGCCGGGGCACCTCGGGACGCTGCTGCTGCTGAGGAGGATAGCCAGGCTGCCGGGGCACCTCGGGACGCTGCTGCTGCTGCTGCTGAGGAGGATAGCCAGGCTGCCGGGGCACCTCGGGACGCTGCTGCTGCTGCTGCTGCTGCTGCTGCTGCTGCTGCTGCTGCTGCTGAGGAGGATAGCCAGGCTGCCGGGGCACACGGGGTGGCAGCTGGGCAGGGCAGCTTTGGCTGCTGGGGAGGATAGCCAGGTTGCTGGGGCACCCACGGCAGCGGCTGCTGGTGGTCATGATAGCTAGGTGGTTGCTGGTGCTGTTGGCCAGGATAGCCAGGTTGCTGGTGCTGTTGGCCGGGATAGCCAGGTTGCTGGTGCTGTTGGCCGGGATAGCCAGGTTGCTGGTGCTGTTGGCCAGGATATCCAAGTTGGTGGTGCTGTTGGCCAGGATAGCCAAGTTGGTGGTGCTGTTGGCCAGGATAGCCAAGTTGCTGTTGGCCAGGATAGCCAAGTTGGTGGTGGTCAGGATAGCCAGGTTGCTGGTGGTCAGGATAGCCAGGTTGCTGGTGGTCAGGATAGCCAGGTTGCTGGTGCTGTTGGCCAGGATAGCCAAGTTGTTGTTGCTGCTGCTGCCCAGGATAGCCAAATTGTTGTTGTTGTTGTTGTTGCTGCTGCTGCTGCTGTTGTTGTTGGGCAAAAGAACCAAGTTGCTGCTGCTGCTGCTGGGCATGATGCGGAACCTGGGGCACCTGCCACTGGGGCTGATACCCAGACTCTGCTACCTGTGGCTGTTGAGGATAGTTTGATGAATACTGGATTTCTGGCACAGACTGATCATGTGGTTGCTGAGATTTAGCTTCAGGCTGGTAATTATTTGTGTTTTGTAGCTACTTGCCTTATATACATTTGATGTTAAACCACCACCACCAAGAAGCCAAGTCCTCCATGAAAATCCGTCTCCAGTTTTAAAGTCACTTGAATATGGTTGATAGCCTCCAACTGGTACTTCATTATCGCCATGCTTCTCAGCAGATCTAATACTGAAACCTGTAGAGCAGACATGTTAGTCCATGCATACAAACATTTAGGCTTCACAACTTTGCTAAACTCACCATGTGCTTGATGTCTTCCAACAGCTAGCAAGAACAGAAACCATCTAGACAAGACATCCCAGAGTTACTATGATTTACTAATGAGTGGAAAAACTGAAACAATTAAACAGAAAAGAGTTTAAAACTTACTGTAAGATAAACCCCATGGCTTCAGCCACAGTTGTAGGCCAGTGAAGCAGCAAACTCAATCACTCCTCCTACAAACCCACACAGCTGAACCAGATTGAAAACAGGAAGTTACTGAAGCCACACTGGAGCTCTTTTTAAGCTCACCCATCTTACCTTGATGATTAACTGGACACAGGTGTGAGCAGTTGAAGGCAGGTGTGGCACAGGAGAGATATACTGCATTATGGGAAACATGAAAGGATTTTTGCACATCATTCCTGAACATGATTAAAAAAGATGCTCCGCTTCATCACTGTGTTAATTCAGCCATACTTCATATATCATGAGTTCGAACATTTGTTTCAGTAAACATCCAGAAGGAAGTCAGATCATCAGACTTCATCAACAGTAACATAATGCTTCTGCTCAACTAGATTAGAGTTTCACATCAGGTTTCACACGGGATATATGGCATAATAATTCAGACAAATACATGTTTGTAGTCTGGCTTTTAAAACTTTGAATTTAATACAAAATTGGATTCACAAAGACTTTAATTACATGGTTATATTTGGTGGACATTTAATGAATCAAACAGAGGAAGGAGGAAAAATTAGTTATTGTAAGTTAAATAATGAAAATAAATCAATGTGAAATGTATTAAAGCAATCTTTCTCAATATTAAAATACAAATAATAATAATAACGCAACTAATAATAATAATCAGCATAATAATAATATCAAAAATAATCTCCATTATCATTTTCAATTGTCTTTTTGTAAATATAAATATATATAAATACATATATACATTTATATTGGCTTTCGAAAAGTACATTTCCCGTCAGCAACCACATTACGCAAGGTTTACACAACTTCCTGAAACACGCTTTCAGAATAAGAGAATTTCCCCATGTTCTTCACATCGTCGTCGCGTTATCGAGTGGATATTCTAATCCAGGCTTTTATTTTGAAATCGGGGTCATTCCTCCGTGTTTCGTCGTCCCCTGAGCGGAGTCAACGATCGAACTTCAACCGGCGGAGTTTGACCCGTATCGTACCACGAACGGTGCGGCTTCAAGGTAGAAAACAAAAGTCCCGCCGCGATGAGGCTCCGTCTGGCCGGAGCCGTGCTGCTGTCCGCGGCCGCCTACTACGTCTACCTGCCGCTACCGAGCGGCGTGAGCGAGCCCTGGAAGCTGATGCTGCTGGACGCGCTGTTCCGGAGCTTCATGCAGGCGGTGAGAGCTGGAGGAGGACAGGTTGATGTGGGTCAGACAATAAGACACAATAAGAGACAATAAGAGACAATAAGAGACCATAACAACAGGAGTAATGTGACTGACAGTACACAAAGAATACCAGTAAACAGGACAGACCACAGAGCACATGATAATAGAAATACATAGAAATATCACGTGGGAAAGAGAAGGGATATAATTCAGAAAAGCATCAAATTTAGTAAAATAACAGTAACTCAGCACAACAGATTTAATTATAACACCTGACAATAAACAATAAAATACAATATTATATACTGTTACATTGTACTGTATATTATACTAGATTAAAATACTATATACTGTAACATACTTCATTATAGTAGAATATAATACTATATACTGTAACATACAGAATGCAATGAAATAGAATAGAATACTATGCATTGTACCACACTATAGTAGAAGAAGAGTGTAGAACAGAATACTATATCTTGTAATAGGCAGTGCTGTACAATACTATAGTAGAGAGTACAATGGAACATCATCTCTACACATATGAAATTAAGTGCCAGCATATAGCTTGAGCATACAATTTGCAACACTGCCGCTGCACATCATCATCATCACTGAGGTCATTCCTGATGATGTCACCCAAATATTTCATTTTGTGCACCACATTTGGCTCTTGACCTCCCATACAAATGAGGGAAAATGTAGCTTCTGATCCTCCTTGGTTTTAGCAGTCACGATAACACTCTTTTTAGAGTTGAATTTGATGTCATACTGCACGCCACACCGTGAGCAGACTCTGAGCAACTGCTGTGAACCAGCGCTATAAGGAGACAGGACCACTAAGTCATCAGCGTACATCAGATGGTTAACAAGACTTTCCCCCACCATACATCCTGTCTTACACTCTTTTAGTTTTTTCGAAAGATCATCCACATATAGACTAAAAAGAGCAGGTGACAGTATTCCACCTTGTCGGACGCCATTGGTCACTTGGAAGATATATAGAATAGAACAGTATATAAATATAAATCTATATAATGTAACAGAACAGAACACAAAGGACTACTAATGGTCACATGAGCAGGTCAGGAGGTGAGCCAGCGTATCGTGTGCGTTTGGTGATCGGAGGAACAAGTAGATGACCTTTGACCCTGCTGCTGTACACAACATGTTTCGGCAGCTCACACACTAAACCTTGTGTTGTTCTGCATCAGTGTGGAGCAACAAGTTCCTACTCAGCGCGTAGGACAGGTTTACACGCCCTGCTTAATCTGCTCCTTTATTATCACCTCTATGCAACTGTCCTGTAGTGGAAAGGAGACAATTCCCACTTTATTCCAATGTTTTTTATTTTATTTAAAGGAGAATATTTCCACTTTATTCCAATGTTTTTATTTTATTTAAAGGAGAATATTTCCACTTTATTCCAATGTTTTTATTTTATTTAAAGGAGAATATTTCCACTTTAGTCCAATGTTTTTTATTTTATTTAAAGGAGAATATTTCCACTTTATTCCAATGTTTTTATTTTATTTAAAGGAGAATATTTCCACTTTATTCCAATGTTTTTATTTTATTTAAAGGAGAATATTTCCACTTTATTCCAATGTTTTTATTTTATTTAAAGGAGAATATTTCCACTTTATTCCAATGTTTTTATTTTATTTAAAGGAGAAACTTTCCACTTTATTCTAATGTTTTTATTTTATTTAAAGGAGAATATTTCCACTTTATTCTAGTGTTTGTTATTTTATTTAACGGAGAATATTTCCACTTTATTCAAATGTTTTTATTTAATTTAAAGGAGAATGTTTCCACTTTATTCCAATGTTTTTATTTAATTTAAAGGAGAATATTTCCACTTTATTCTAGTGTTTGTTATTTTATTTAAAGGAGAATATTTCCACTTTATTCAAATGTATTTTTTTAATGGAAACAAGAATATTTTCTTCTTTATTTAATATTTTTTTTAAATAGAAAGGAGAATATTTCCGCCATATCCCAATATTTTTATTTTATGGAGAATAATAGTTCAACATATTCAAATGTTTTTTCAGTGGCAGGGAGAATATTTCAACTTATTTAAAGTAATGTCACTCATCATTTCCACCTCATTAAAATGAATGTCAGGGAGAGATCAACTCTGATTTGAAAAAAATAATACAAGTCATAAGTTTTCGGGTAAAACATTTGTGGAGCCAGATGCCACTCAAAGACAAACCCCTCGACACACATAATGACTTCATTTCTACAAATGCAGTTTTGTCTTTCTTGACCCGGGAGTCTGAACTGAGTCCTCTCAGGTGTAGAACCTCCCTCTAGCCATGAACCAACCCCCAGGTGTGTGTTTGCACTTGCAGAGCGACGTGGCTCACGCGCTGGGCGTGTGCCACCGGGTCCACCTGTTGAACCAGGTGGTGTCCTGGGTGGAGGAAGTGGAGGCTCGCTCCTGCTCCGCCGTGCACGTGACCGACTCCTCGCTGGGCGGCGTGCCCGCCCGGGTCTTCCAGCCGAAGGGGGGGAGGCAGCCCAAGAGGGGGGTGGTATACTTCCACGGCGGAGGATGGGCGCTGGGCAGCGGACGTGAGTGTTGATTCAAAACAAAGTCTGAAAGCTGCAGAGGAGGATTGTTTCCTCAAACAAACATTCATCACTGTGATAAACCAACTAGATAAATAACACTCTCGTTATAGTTTGCGTAACATCAGCATCACTGCCCGCTTCACAGGGATGCGATCATACGACCGTCTCTGTCGGAAGATGGCGGAGGAGCTGGACTCTGTCGTCATGTCTGTCGAGTAAGTTCTGCTAAATGTCTGCAGGAGAACATCTGAATTCATCACTTCAGTGGGTTCTGTAAAGTGTCACGTAACGTATTAACGTGGTCTTCCTATCCTGTCGCTGTAGTTACCGTCTCGCTCCAGAGGTGGTGTTCCCGGATCAGTACCACGACGCGCTGGCGGCGTCGCGGGCCTTCCTGTCGGCTCAGGTTCTGGAGCGCTACAGCATCGACCCGGAGAGGGTGTGTGTGTCCGGGGACAGCGCCGGGGGAAACCTGGCGGCCGCTGTGGCCCAAGAGGTAGACGAGAAAACATCAACGTAAAGAGAAGCAGTTACAGTCACTGTGAGGAACTTAATCTGGTCCTGAACCAGGCTCACTGTAGTCCTGGTTCATATAGAGGATCAGGACTAGACTGAGACCGGTTCATATATGAACCGGTCTCAGTCTAGTCCTGATCCTCTATATGAACCGTGCTCATGTCCTACAGCTCGGCTCCGATGACACGCTGACGGTGAAGTTCAAGGTCCAGGCGTTGATCTACCCGGTGCTGCAGGCGCTCGACTTCCACACCCCGTCCTACCAGCAGAACCGGGCCGTGCCCATCCTCTACAGGCCCGTCATGGCCCGTTTCTGGCTGCAGTACCTGGGCGCCGACGCCTCCCTGGAGCCCCTCCTGCTCGCCAACAACCACAGCTCCCTAGACCAGCGGGCCATCGGTGCCAGCGTGCGTTCCAAGCTGGACTGGACCACTCTGCTGCCGGCGGAACGCAGGAAGCACTTCCGGCCCGTGGTGAGGGAAACAGGATCGCCGCGGGTGATGGGCGCGGTGCCGGAGCTGATGGACACCCGGGCGGCGCCGCTGCTGGCGGAGCAGGGCGTCCTCGCCGGGACGCCGAAAGCGTACGTGATGACCTGCGAGTTCGACGTGCTGCGGGACGACGGGTTGATGTACGTGAGGCGACTGCGGGACGCCGGCGTCGCGGTGACCAGCGACCACTACGAGGACGGGTTCCACGGCTGCATGGTGTTCGCGTTCCCGCCAATGATGTCCAGCGTCGGATGGAGGAGCATGAACAACTACATCCACTGGCTGGACCAGAACCTGTAGACCACACAGAACCGCTCTGCAGAAAAGGGTTCGTGACACCAAAGATATGCCGGAGCAGAAAGGTCCGGTAACAGAGAGCTCCTTTGTTGGTTCTGCAGAGAGGTAACGTGGTTTTAGATCTACTGCATCCTGAGCGAGACGCCAGACAATCAGCTGCTTTGGTTTGGAGCCTCTGCTTCATATGTGACATTTATAAAAACAAGAACCAAGAGATCCACTCCAGCAGGCCTCACCATATACTTGCTGTCCACCAGCGTGGACGTGCTCAGGGGCAAGAATCCCTTTAGCCAGAGTCTGCATAGAGAGCTGCAGGGACGAGTCCTCAAACCCAGGAATGAGTCAGCGTTTCTCTACTTCCTGTTGCTGAAATGAGGTCTGTGTTTAACACAAGCACGTTTAGCTGTCTGATGCAAAACAGGTCAGTGAACGAGAGTCCGAATGAGCCGTGAAGTCATGTGACCGCGGTGGAGTTCCTTTATAGCCTAACGTGAGCTTTTTACTTCAGTTGATTGTATTCTTTCTCCCGTCTCCTCATCCCGTCTCCTCGTCCCGCCTCATCGCCCCGCCTCATCGCCCCGACTCCTCGCCCCGTCTCCTCCTCCCGACTCCTCGCCCCGTCTCCTCCTCCCGTCTCCTCGCCCCGTCTCCTCCTCCCGTCTCCTCGCCCTGTCTCCTCCTCCCGTCTCCTCGCCCCGTCTCCTCGCCCCGACTCCTCGCCCCGACTCCTCGTCCAGTCTCCTCGCCCCGACTCCTCGCCCCGACTCCTCGCCCCGACTCCTCGCCCCGACTCCTCGTCCCGACTCCTCGCCCAGTCTCCTCGTCCCGACTCCTCGCCCAGTCTCCTCGTCCCGACTCCTCGTCCCGACTCCTCGTCCCGTCTCCTCGTCCCGACTCCTCGTCCCGACTCCTCGCCCAGTCTCCTCGCCCAGTCTCCTCGCCCCGACTCCTCGCCCCGACTCCTCGTCCCGACTCCTCGCCCCGACTCCTCGCCCAGTCTCCTCGCCCCGACTCCTCGCCCAGTCTCCTCGCCCCGACTCCTCGTCCCGACTCCTCGCCCAGTCTCCTCGCCCCGACTCCTCGCCCCGACTCCTCGTCCCGACTCCTCGCCCCGACTCCTCGCCCAGTCTCCTCGCCCCGACTCCTCGCCCAGTCTCCTCGCCCCGACTCCTCGTCCCGACTCCTCGCCCAGTCTCCTCGCCCCGACTCCTCGCCCCGACTCCTCGTCCCGACTCCTCGCCCCGACTCCTCGCCCAGTCTCCTCGCCCCGACTCCTCGCCCAGTCTCCTCGCCCCGACTCCTCGCCCAGTCTCCTCGTCCCGACTCCTCGTCCCGACTCCTCGTCCCGTCTCCTCGTCCCGACTCCTCGCCCCGACTCCTCGTCCCGACTCCTCGCCCAGTCTCCTCGTCCCGACTCCTCGTCCCGACTCCTCGCCCAGTCTCCTCGTCCCGACTCCTCGCCCGACTCCTCGCCCAGTCTCCTCGTCCCGACTCCTCGCCCAGTCTCCTCGTCCCGACTCCTCGCCCCGACTCCTCGCCCAGTCTCCTCGCCCCGTACTCCTCGTCCCGACTCCTCGTCCCGTCTCCTCGTCCCGTCTCCTCGCCCCGACTCCTCGCCCCGACTCCTCGCCCCGACTCCTCGCCCCGACTCCTCGCCCCGTCTCCTCGTCCCGACTCCTCGTCCCGACTCCTCGTCCCGACTCCTCGCCCCGACTCCTCGCCCCGACTCCTCGCCCCGTCTCCTCGCCCCGACTCCTCGTCCCGACTCCTCGCCCCGACTCCTCGCCCCGACTCCTCGCCCCGACTCCTCGCCCCGTCTCCTCGCCCCGACTCCTCGTCCCGACTCCTCGCCCCGACTCCTCGTCCCGTCTCCTCGCCCCGACTCCTCGTCCCGACTCCTCGCCCCGACTCCTCGCCCCGACTCCTCGCCCCGTCTCCTCGTCCCGACTCCTCGCCCCGTCTCCTCGTCCCGACTCCTCGTCCCGACTCCTCGTCCCGACTCCTCGCCCCGACTCCTCGCCCCGACTCCTCGTCCCGACTCCTCGCCCCGACTCCTCGCCCCGACTCCTCGCCCCGTCTCCTCGTCCCGACTCCTCGCCCCGTCTCCTCGTCCCGACTCCTCGCCCCGTCTCCTCGTCCCGACTCCTCGCCCCGTCTCCTCGTCCCGTCTCCTCGCCCCGACTCCTCGTCCCGACTCCTCGCCCCGACTCCTCGCCCAGTCTCCTCGCCCCGACTCCTCGCCCAGTCTCCTCGCCCCGACTCCTCGCCCAGTCTCCTCGCCCCGACTCCTCGCCCAGTCTCCTCGCCCCGACTCCTCGCCCAGTCTCCTCGCCCCGACTCCTCGCCCCGACTCCTCGCCCCGACTCCTCGTCCCGACTCCTCGCCCAGTCTCCTCGCCCCGACTCCTCGCCCAGTCTCCTCGCCCCGACTCCTCGCCCCGACTCCTCGCCCCGACTCCTCGTCCCGACTCCTCGCCCAGTCTCCTCGCCCCGACTCCTCGCCCCGACTCCTCGCCCCGACTCCTCGCCCCGACTCCTCGCCCAGTCTCCTCGCCCCGACTCCTCGCCCAGTCTCCTCGCCCCGACTCCTCGCCCAGTCTCCTCGCCCCGACTCCTCGCCCCGACTCCTCGCCCCGACTCCTCGCCCCGACTCCTCGCCCAGTCTCCTCGCCCCGACTCCTCGCCCAGTCTCCTCGCCCCGACTCCTCGCCCAGTCTCCTCGCCCCGACTCCTCGCCCAGTCTCCTCGCCCCGACTCCTCGCCCCGACTCCTCGCCCCGACTCCTCGTCCCGTCTCCTCGCCCCGACTCCTCGTCCCGACTCCTCGTCCCGACTCCTCGCCCCGACTCCTCGCCCCGTCTCCTCGTCCCGACTCCTCGCCCCGACTCCTCGCCCAGTCTCCTCGCCCCGACTCCTCGCCCAGTCTCCTCGCCCCGACTCCTCGCCCAGTCTCCTCGCCCCGACTCCTCGCCCAGTCTCCTCGCCCCGACTCCTCGCCCCGACTCCTCGTCCCGACTCCTCGCCCCGACTCCTCGCCCCGACTCCTCGTCCCGTCTCCTCGCCCCGACTCCTCGTCCCGACTCCTCGTCCCGACTCCTCGCCCCGACTCCTCGCCCCGTCTCCTCGTCCCGACTCCTCGCCCCGACTCCTCGCCCCGTCTCCTCGTCCCGACTCCTCGCCCCGACTCCTCGCCCCGACTCCTCGCCCCGTCTCCTCGTCCCGACTCCTCGCCCCGACTCCTCGCCCAGTCTCCTCGCCCCGACTCCTCGCCCCGACTCCTCGCCCCGACTCCTCGTCCCGTCTCCTCGCCCCGACTCCTCGCCCCGACTCCTCGCCCCGACTCCTCGCCCCGACTCCTCGCCCCGACTCCTCGCCCCGACTCCTCGCCCCGACTCCTCGCCCCGTCTCCTCGTCCCGACTCCTCGCCCCGACTCCTCGCCCAGTCTCCTCGCCCCGACTCCTCGCCCCGACTCCTCGCCCCGACTCCTCGCCCAGTCTCCTCGCCCCGACTCCTCGCCCCGACTCCTCGCCCCGACTCCTCGTCCCGACTGCTCGTCCCGTCTCCTCGTCCCGACTGCTCGTCCCGTCTCCTCGTCCCGTCTCCTCGCCCCGACTCCTCGTCCCGTCTCCTCGCCCCGACTCCTCGTCCCGACTCCTCGCCCCGACTCCTCGTCCCGACTGCTCGTCCCGTCTCCTCGTCCCGTCTCCTCGCCCCGACTCCTCGCCCCGACTCCTCGCCCCGACTCCTCGCCCCGACTCCTCGCCCCGTCTCCTCGCCCCGTCTCCTCGTCCCGTCTCCTCGCCCCATCTCCTCGTCCCGTCTCCTCGCCCTGACTCCTCGCCCCGACTCCTTGCATTAAGTGCAATAATCCAAAATCATTATCCCGTGTGTCTTATTGTGGAGGAAACCTTCGGGACGTTAACTTCCTGTTGGACTCCACTGAACCCCTCATCCCGTCAGCTCTCTATTCAAACACATCAACCAGCTGAACATCGCCGGTCAAACGGACACCAAAACATTTTGAATCAAAAGAAACCAAAGAAACTCTCGTCGGGTTACTTCGGGTACTTTAGGTTCGCTGATTTCAAGAAGAACAAAATCCAGAGAATTAATGTCGGGGCTTCAGTTCGTCTTTGCACGATTAAATATTATTTAAACACGAGAGGAAACATTTAAAACAACATACGAGTAAAAAAGACTTCATGAACCGCTGACTGTAGGAATGCTTGAAGTCCGATTGTTTTTAGATGCTCACACTGTTAAATGTTTGCTCTCATAACTAGGCATGACAATCATAAAACAAACACCGGCATTAATATCTATTAAATGAGCAAACACACCTGAGCAGAGAGTTCTCAGTGAGCATTGTTGATGGTGTTTATTTAAACTAGAATAAACATGATCTCATTGATCTGTGTATTGTTTAAACTCATCCAGTTTGTTCTGTTGGTAAACTGAAGCAGGACGACAAATCCAACAACTTCTGACAATCTTTGTGTAAAAACTGAAAATGAAAAGTTTTAAATATTCTGACAGACGAGCTCCTAATGCGACGACTTTAAGAGGTCAAAGTCACGCAGAAGTTTATCTTTTATTCCTTTAAGATGCACTGAGACACTGGAAGAGTCTGCTCTCTCACACACACACACACACACACAGGCCAGGCGAGGTTACAGAGAGAGTGTGTGTGTGTGTGTGTGTGTGTGTGTGTGTGGTAAAAGTGTGCCAGAGTTCACAGCTGTGTCTTCTCACTGGATTGTGCAATATTGTATGTTTAAAGTATGTGCCTCTCTGATGACCACTGTACTGCAGCACCGATGCGACGATGACGATGACGATGATGATGATGATGATAGCTGTGACATGTATGTGAGAATTACTGTATCGCCACGAGAGAAGGGATCCCAAATGGACTATCATGGTTTCCCCCCCCCCCCCCCCCCCCCCCCCGGACTAGAACTACTATAAGGAACCGACGACAGCGAGCGTCTGGCGGACTTGGTTTTTGGCTTCGGGCCCAAAAGAACAGCAAGAACCACGGAGAACAACGATGACGTGGTAACAATGTGGCTCTCTGCTTTCCTGACGCGCTGACAAACAAAAAGGTGCAAACTAGAACCACGTAGGGTTCTTCAAGTTTGTTCTCAAAGAAGAACCCATTTTGGTTTTCCACCTGAAACCCTTTCAGAAGGTTCTACCTAGACACCATCTGTGAAAGGTTCCACCCACAAACCCGTATGAGAAGGGTTTTGTATGGAGAACAGTGTCTGGTGTAAATGGTTCCACACAGAACCCTCTCTGTGGGTTTTATCCAGAACCTTTGAATCTTCTTAGGGTGCTAAAAAGAGCCTACCCAGGGGGTTCTACCGTGAACCCATTTGTATCTCAAGGGTTTCATCTAGAACTACAAAGAACCCTCTTTTGTTCATCAAGAACCCAGCCAGAACCCTTTTCATATTCCAATGGTTTCATCTAGAACTCACTCAGGGAGTTCCACAGAGACCCCTTTTATATTTCAATGGTTACGTCTAGAACCTATCCAGGGGGTTCCACCGTGAAACCATGTGTCGACCAACGGTATCATCTAGAACCCACCAAGGGGGTTCTAACCACAACCCCTTTATATTCCAGCAGTTTCATCTAGAACCCAGCCAGGAGGTACTACCGTGAACCCGTGTGCATTCCAATGGTTTCCTCTAGAACCCACCCAAAGGGTTCTACAAAGAACCCCCTTATATGCCAATGGTTTCCTCTAGAACCCACCCAGGGGGTTCTACCATGAACCCTCTAAGTGTTTAATCTAGAACCTTAAAGAACCACACAACTATCCTGGTTCTCAATCACAGTTCTTGGGGTTGTGGGCGTTCCCTTTTAATCACACATGCTTTCAACAATCCTTGAAGAACTCTTTCTTCAAAAAAAAGGGTTCTTCAGAAGCAAATGGTTCTGGCTAGAACCGTTCGGTAGGAACCCTTTTGGGTCTTTATTTCTAAGAGTGTAAAGGGAAATGATTCCAGCGAGTTCATTCCCAACGTGTATTTCTGAGACATTAACCTTTAAACATGCGCACACGTTCGTACACGTTCTAGTAAAGACAGACTGTTTGATATGCAAATGAAGTAAAATATATCATCTATAAATAGTAAAGATGGATTTTTAAATGAGTTAAGGCGACGTAGACTATAAAGTAAGTATGTATGCGACACATTAAATAGTTTGATATCACATAAATAAGGTTTTAACATAAGTAAAGGTTACGCAGCAGTGAGTTTACACTGTGAAACCCCAGATGAACTGCTAAACCTCATAAAGTGGCCGTTTTATGGGGTTCTGGAGCAGCTTTAGTGGACTGTAGGGGAGCGGGATCACAAGTTTATTTATGTTTCTTTCTTTCTGTAAAGAATGTACTGTATGTGTTTTTACTGTGATGACACGGAGAAGAAGAGCTGCAGGAGGCAGAGCTCTGGAGGCCATGTTGGAGCTACGAATAGAGAACGTGTTTGTTTAGCCACAATAAGCTCAATGAATTTTACCACAACATATCTCAACCAATATCTGTTCATTATTTATACACATCACAGAGCTGTTAGATGGACTAATGACACAAACACACATCTAAGCCTATCAGAGGACATTAGAGCTCCTGACTTCCTGTTTGCTCCTGACTTCCTGTTTGTGTCGATGTGTTCATCATGTGACCTCCGAAATGTTACCACATGTGGTTGTTTGGTGGTTTGAACTCACG